>VZSZ01011441.1:9396-20797 GCA_013398815.1 Ibidorhyncha struthersii | reverse complement strand
TATTCATGGCTTTTGTTGAATGTTCTTTTCTCATTGTTTCCCGAGTGGCATTAAGGCCAGTCAGTTTCCAGGGTGCAATTTGCTTATTATTGTCTTCTACTGGGAACTGTGAATTGGTCATTAAGACTTAAGGGTAGTGACAGGCAGGAGTATCAGTGTATCCTAAAGTTAGTTACTGTAGTTCCCAGAATTGGAAAAGTCTGTAACATCTTTTAAACTCTCAAATGAAACTTATAAATGTAGTTTTGTCAGGGTAGTTGAGACCACAAAATCACCCCAACAAATCAGCAAAGGATACTTATAATACTGGAAGAGAATCTGGCTCATTGATGTATTAGAGTTCTGTTGGGATTACCATCTTTGTGAAAAATAGTAATATGCCAGAACTGATACATCATCAGATCTGATGGAAACACTTTTTTTCTGCTGAATATGAAATTTCATTATATTCCCAAATGTCACAGTTCAGAAGTCGATACATGTATTGCACAACTGCAAATTAGGGAAGCAAGGGTACTGCCTGAGATCTATTCTTAGGTGTCCAGTTTTAACTAGTGCCGATGTACTCTGCAGAAGTTCATTTGCCAGTGATATTGTACTTTTATGGGGTCAGGCTGCAGGCTTTAAAAAGCAAGAATTTTCTATAATGTTTCCAGCAAAAAGGCTTAGAAACTACAGATATTGGTTGATGAGAGGACGAGGAGAAAAATTACTTTGCCCACAGATGCTTTATGTGTATGGTCTGAAAGCAAAGGGGAATGTGTTTTTCCTACTGCTTTCAAATTGCATCACAGAAAATTCAGGATGGTATGTCTTTATCCTACAGAATTCATCTTCAGTGTGATCTTTTTTTAACCTGTTACTTATCAGAAAGCCACTAAGAAGTTCTCTAGCCAAAGTGTAAATCATTAACGCTTAAATTGTGAGGGGTGAGGACTGAAGATCTTGCATGTTTCTTTCCATAATCTGAAAAATCAAAATTTGCATTTTGTTCCCTACAGTTTCATCATGAACCTCGTTCAGCTTGCAGAATATACTTTAGAAAATAAAACTCAAGTTGTCAGTTAGTGATTAGCAATTGCATTGTTAATATGGAAATGTAAACCTGAAGAAACCCTTTTTTTTGTTGTTAATTCCTGCTTTATAAACAAACAGGCATTACGCCTGTACATAAGACTTTATTTTTTTAACTGCAGTACTGTGTCTTGGCACAGGTGGAACTTGTCCCTTCTCTTTTGTTTGGAATTAAATAAATCACCACTTTAACTTGTTCCTTGTCATCCCTTGGGTAAAAATTAGCATGTAATGTTTCTCAGCTTCTGCTCCGAATTGGACACAGGAGCACAGCCTCTGTTCTCAAGAAGCTTGAGGAGAAAATATCTTAACCAAATTAAACTTGCATTTGATCTAAGATCAGTTCATTAAGTCCAAGCGAGACTTTCTACAGTTTCCTGCTTTCAGTACTCTTGTTGATAAATATCTCTTGGTTATAATCTTAAACTTCTTCAGTTGTGAGTCTTTCTACTCTGAGCAGGAGGGCTTATGATTATTTGAGTGCTGTTTGGAAACCTCAGCAAGTTCTTAAACCCCTGATACTCCAGATGTTTGTTGAAGTTTTTGAAAGGTATCTTTGCTAGAAGAACTTGATTTTTACCCAAGGAAATGAGATTCCAAGGCAGAACAGAATGTCGCTCTTCTGCTTTGTTTTGCATTGAAACTGAGGATGGAAACCTGTTCTGTCCTTGGCAGGTTCGCTGCTGAAACTGGCCAGCCACAAATGATTGATATAAATAGAATTACATTCTGTTCCCTTTCTAATTAAGAGCACTGATACAGCACAGGCATGAGGTGGTGGAACAAGCTGTTGCCTTATAGTTCTGTAAGCAATAACTAAGTAGCATTTTGTGAGGTTACAAGACTGAACTTCATTAAACTCTTTCTAGGGTGTGATACAATACTATAATCTCCCTTACTATGCTTTCCAGTATATCAGAGTCCTTGAAATATGACCTAAAATAAACTGTGGACAGCTACTGGGTCTTTCAATGTTTCACTTAAGACTGCAGAAATAAAAACACTAAAAGCCTGATGAGAAAGTAGAGGTAATTAATAAAGAAATCCTGAGGTATATCTTTTGTGGTAGGTCATAACCTGCAGTGGCTGAAGTTTGTAAGAGTGTGGTTGTCCAGGGCTATATTTAGTCTGAAGTTCTGCAATAAGTGTTTCTCTGAAAGCATATCTGGCTTTCAAATTAAGGTAGGTGTTATGCTAAAAGATATTATCTCTTTCTTTAAACCATTGCTAAGTATCAGTGTTCTACAGAATTTAAACTGTTTTGATTAAATAATTTACTGAAGGGGGGAAGCAACTGTATGGGTAAGCCTGCATTAAAAAACTTCAAAATGAAACATTGACAAGTAAATAGGATACAGTTATGCACACCCAAAAATGGTGTGCTGAAAGGGGTGGGGAGAACCCTTAAGAAGTACCTAACTCCTAAATTTTTCTAATACAGAGAAACTTTTCAGTTAATGAAGTATCTTTGCCTTTCTGCTTCTTGAGGAAAAAATTATTAAACATAATGGAATGTAAGAAGTTTCTCTGGAAACTTGCTGCTGAAAATTGTAAGAGCACTTTTTTAAGCTTAGTTCTGATTTAGAAGTAATATTCCTGTCTCCATCTAGTGTTTAAAATAAAGGAAAATAAAATTTAATCAAAGGAATACTGGCATTTAGTATATGCCTTAAGAACAGTGCAGTTCAGAGAAGGTGCAAATACAAGACCCTTCCCTCCAAGTACTACTGATGTAATGTACCAAAAAAAAAAGTGAACATCAAAAGTGTTGTTGCATCCAAACTTGAATGGAAAAGATATGAAACTACGTATTGGGATTATTATGCTAGCCAACTAAATCTTGCGTAGCAAAAGTGTGGTCAATGGTGAAGAAGTAAAAATAAAAAACATAAATGGAGCTGCTTTTACTTTTCATATTTTTTATGTCAAATTGATAGTTTGCGAGCAACTGTGAGAACAGAAAGTCTTGCATGTGCTGTTGTAATACTGTGAAGAAAAAAGTCTTTCAGAAAGATTCAGTTTGTACTTCAAAACACAGATAATTTTGATAACATCTGAGATGATCTGTTTTTCACACCCATGGCCTAACTCAACCTGTTCCTATATAGTCTGCTCTTTGAAGTTAGGAACTCTTGATCCAGAATTATTCTACATGGTCAGTCTTCAGCTAATGTTTTTTGAAAATCTAAATATTTTCAGCAGGAAATGTGCATGCAGTACTCTGTTCCTATGTAACTTTTTTTTTTTAATCCAGTTACAAAACTTAATAGTATCTCTGGATGCAGTGATACTGCGTATGAGGGCTATAGTATTAAGATGTGTATATTATAATATAAAATGTTATGCACTTTAATTGTCTTCTCTTTATATCTTTCAGTTCCGGGAGACTTAGGTAATCAGTTGGAAGCAAAGTTAGATAAGCCATCAGTAGTGCACTATCTCTGTTCTAAGAAGACAGACAGTTATTTTACACTCTGGCTGAATTTAGAGTTGCTTCTGCCTGTCATCATTGACTGCTGGATTGATAATATCAGGTAAGACCAGACATGTTGCTCTCTGCAGTTGTCTCCTTTCCTTAGACTGATGTGCTTTTTACAGAATGGACACCTTAAACTTTCTTTTCTGATTCAAGAGCAGTGACAGAAATGACTTGGAATTCTGCTAGGTAGAGTAACAGGATGAATCAGAAGACGTGTCTCTCTTGCATCTGAGGTAGCTGTTCATCACTGATGACAAGCAGAGGTTCTTGTAGTTTCTTCCACTTTCTCTCCTACCCGTTACCCAGTGTTGGTTTGGGTACTTACCATACACTTCGATGGGTTTATCGAAAGCAGAACATTTTCTGCTTTTTTGATGAATTACTTAAGTTTTGATGAGGCAAGGGGGAGGGAAGGACATTGGGCAGCACAGAGGCGACAGGCAGGAGGAATGTGAACTTGCACTTTTGCTGGCCATGTGTCATTAGAGAGCAGTCTTGTGGGCAGCTGAGACACATGGAGTCCTTCAAGTGCAGTCTGGAATTCTCTTTCCAGAATTATTTTGGTTTTAAACATTGCCTAATTTAAAGCTTCCAGCCTATTTCATTGTTCGATCTGCTTCATTAATGTTCCTGTAAAAATCATATAAATATATTTATGAAAACAAGAAATATTCAGCTCGTGCAATTTAAAAATTGTATTGGCATGTTGCTCTTTTATGTGAATATACCAAGCTGTTGTGTAGTTGTAGCTCTGCTTTGTCTTGCTATACACCTCACAGGAGATTTTTGGTGTGTGAAGTTCTGAGGATCAATTCAGATTCTAAGACTCCATCCAGTGGTAAAAACTTGCATTCAGAAATGGCAATTGTATTCATATGGTATTAAAAACAAACAAAGCCTCAACAATAATAATGATAAAAAAAAAAACCCTGACCCAATGCTCCAGATTCTTCATATGTCAAATTGATTTGAAAAATACCTACAAAACACTCAGTACCTCTACATGTTTCCTAAGGTACCAAATGTTATTAGGCAAGAAATATGAAGTACTCCCTTATGCTAGTATTGGTGTTCTAGTTAAACAAAAATGAATTATTTTTATCTAGGAAAATTTTTCTGATACCTGATTTTACAGGTATTTTATCTTCTACTGCCACATTCTTGGCAAGTTTTTGCCATTATGTGGCTTGGTGTAAAGTGAAATGGTATAGAACTATGTAAAGTAGCTTATATTCTAAAGTTGAAGTTCAGCCACAGTTTTGTATACTCAGTTTTATAGAGAAGATAAGCCTCAGATTTTGCATGTAAAGCATTAAACTAATTAAAGTAATTGTTTGCATTGTGTAACCTCTTAGCCATTAGAGTACTCTTTTTTTTTTTCTTCTGGGTAATAGCACTTAAAGTTCTTGTTACTGCACTCAGAATGTAAGACCTAATATAGCTGAGAGCTGTCATGTGGTAACACAACATGTTTCATGTTTTTCTCTCTTGTTTCTTCTTTTTTTCCCCCCAGGCTGGTATATAATCGAACAAGTAAGACTACAGAACCACCAGATGGAGTGGATATCAGAGTCCCAGGTTTTGGGCAGACATTTTCCTTGGAATTCCTTGACCCAAGTAAAAGGAGTGTTGGTATGTATAAACTGTGTCTGAAGTGCTTTGTCACTTGCAGGAATTCTTCTAGTGTGTCTTTATAGGACAAGGTACTGAAATGTGATTTCAAATTACAGTTCTGTTTAGAAGTAGAAAATCAGATTGGTTTGTTTTTGTAGTAGGGTAGCACATGGCTTGCTTTGTTCTTCAGTGTTTTCATTGCATTGTATTGTTTTGTCTGTTGTTTGGCCTGATAGATGGAGACAAGAAGATTCTGTGTTATTTAAATTTTGGCACAAGACTAAATTCTCTGGATGAAACTTGAGTAGGCACTTTGAAGACACTTTTGGAAAATGAGAAAAGTTGAGTAGAAAATTCTGTCTGAAGCTTGACAAGCAAAAGCAAAATAAAAACACTTAATTTCAGCTGAGTTCTGAATAAGATGTTCTTTGGCTTTAAGAATGAGTTAATGGGCGTGGGAGATACAGTACCACACTGTAGTTCCCTGTCTTCTGTCAATGTTGGAATAATTAAATAACTACCTTTGTGCTGCAAAGGATTTCTGCAATAATGTGTTTGCAAGGTTTTTTGTTTAGTGTTTGTGTAGAAGTCATCTTTCAGAAAACACTGCATCTGATAAGCTTTTGTGGAGTTGTTAACTGTGGCTGAAGACTTAAGTAATTTAATAGTCAGTAATGTACTGATCTTCCCAGGCTTCATAGCACGGATTTATTTTCTTTTCTGTAGACAGCAATCCCCAGAAGGACAGTAATATACTTAATGATCTTCACTAGATGACTCGTAACTAGAACAGGGCCATATTTAAAATTGCTGATGTTTGCTTCAGGGACTATGTGATAAGTGTTCAAGACTAATGAGTGAGGTTCTGCTCAAAACTTAAATGACTGTGATATTCAATAGGATGTTTTGACACTTCATTTTTCAAACAGTTACTAGATGCATTTAATTGTGGTAATACTTACATCCCATGTGCCAAAGCTTGTAATATGTAGCATCTTTCAATATATAGCCAGTCGGCAAATGTTTCCCTCCTTTGCTATTGAGGCATGTTCAGTAATTTAAGTCTTAGTCTACTACCAGATAAACAGAAAAGTAGTTTTGGGGCAGATTCCTGAATTTTGCCCTGGGGTGCACTGTAAGCATTTGTTTCCAAGAATAAATGTTGGTGAAGTCCAGGCCAACCCTTATGAATGTATTAATACCCTACCTGAAGTTAATTTGCAATCAACAAAAGCTAGGACTCTAACGTAGTCATTCTGAGGTGTAGTCTTTACAGTTCAAGGGTAAGACATGTTCGTGCTGAGGAAAATTTATCTGTTCTGTGTCTGCCACGTTTTGCTGCCACACTTGTTTGATAGATCAGCCAACTAGTAAGAAGTTTTAATAATGGTAGTCTCTCACTTTTGGAGGACAGTGAGCATAACTCACTTTAATATGCAGCTTTCTAGATTGTCAAAGACTAGACTATGGTTTTAATGTCTATATATATGGTATCAGAGATAATGCCTCCAGAACCTATTTTTTTCATGATAGTGTCTGATAGCAGCTTCTAATGCTAATCTTTTCACAGTTCTGTTTCTCTCTTATCTGGTTTCTACAGGCAGTTACTTTTATATGCTGGTGCAGAGTTTAGTAGACTGGGGCTACAAACGTGATGAAGATGTAAGAGGAGCACCTTATGACTGGCGAAAAGCACCAAGTAAATAACACTGTTACTTGAACAAAATTTTTACTCTCCCAGCCAGCAAATGTTTTGGGTTTCTTCTCCCATCCCACCTGAACAATTATACTTTAGACCTTAATTTTGACTAGTTCTTGGAGCCTGGATACACCTGGACCCAGATGAAAGCTCTGTGGTGTGGCTTCTTTTTTGCTTTAAAAACTTTACTACGTAAGACTGCTGAAAAACAAAATAACAATAAACCCATGCCACCAAAACACATCCCTATAAAAACACTCACCCCTCCCACTTAATACTGGAATTTCTAAGCTCTGCGTTATTAATTCCACAGACAGTTTCAAAAAATAAGCTTTTAAAGAGTTGTGTTGAAGTTCAGCATTCACAATTAGTAATTATAACTGTGTAACCTGTGTATGTTTACTTTAGATGAGAATGGAGACTATTTCGTGGCCCTTCGCAAGATGATAGAGTTAATGTATGAGCAGTATGGAAGTCCTGTTGTCTTAATTGCCCACAGTATGGGTAATATGTACACTCTCTACTTCCTCAACCATCAGACTCAAGATTGGAAAGACAAGTACATAAAGGATTACGTGTCATTAGGCGCTCCATGGGGAGGAGTGGCTAAAACTCTCCGTGTGCTGGCTTCAGGTAGGTAATTCGAGGGTATGGAATATATTTTGTTCGTAGTACAAGATACTAACTAGACTCTTAACTGTAAGACTGGAGGATGAGCGTTTAAGTTACTATGAAGTTAAAAGTAACTTTTTCGTAAGTGATGGCAACTTGATGTTTCAAGTCTTGTGACCAGACTTCTTCTTTATGTTCATGGGCGTGGTGTAATATCCCTTAACCAGGAGCTGTGTCCCCTCTTGACCTCTTCTAACCTCTTTTTTAGCACATTGTTGTGTCATCTGCTGTTTGGCCTGGTGTCTTCTATTTCTGTGACTTCTGTCTCCAGACTGATTGCTCTCTGTTCAGTATTGCAAAGCTAATGATTCTAGAGCATTCAGTAGTTTCCTTTGATTAAAGATCATGCAGCTGCTTGAGGTTAACATTAAGGGAAACTTGTAGACATAGTGGTGAAGTGGAGCCCACAGCACAAATGCCTGTCGAAAGCTATAATACTACTGATAAGGAAACCAAATCTTTGAGAACTTGGGTTTAGCATAGTGGATATGCCCGAGACCAAAAAAACTGACTAAAGCATAACATATTTCACTAACTGCAAATGACTGGGAAAAGTTCACTTACCCTGTCATGTGATACCATAATTATTTCACGTGCTTTGGCATTTCGTTAAGGATGTTTCTGGTTTGGTTTTTTTTAGCTTGTTTCTGACTTGTTAGCTTTGGAAAGCACTATCTTCTTCTTAAACAAAGCTGACATCAGAAACTGGACTTCATCAAAATGCAGAACACACAACAAGTGCCAGCCATGCATGGACAGATCAAAGAATACTTTTCAGAATCAAATGCCTTTGCTAAGCATAGTAGTGCACAGCTCAGTTACTAAATAGAAAACTTAAATTGGATCTTTGTATTGAGTTATACACTGCTAAATCTATTGCAATAGCACTGTAAAAAATGATTTCCCTTTTCCCACAGGCTTTGTCTGACAAGTTTGCATGCTACAGAAATGGCAGGAAGCGAGCAATGTTAATATCACCTTCATAAAATCACACATGATTATACAAAATTCCACAGTCCCAGATTTCTGTTAGATTAAACTTCTGTGCTTCATATCTTGTTTATCTTTAAAAATGCATGTCATCCAAAGTGGCAAGCTACATAAATGCATAATGAAGAGTTAAATTTGTGCTAAATTTCTCCTAAAATGTAGTCATCTTTTAATCTGTGTGTTTGTACAAAAGTCCATGTTTTAGAACAGAAATTTAAGAATTATGTAGGAAAGTTAAATGGGCTTTTTTAGGCTAGTTTTGTCTCAAATATCTGTAGTAAACCACCACCATCAGGCATTAACACTTGGATTACAGTACTCTATTAAAGAGTTTTGAAAATTGACATTATCAGGTTGTTAGTATGCAGAAGAATTCTTGCTTTAAAGAAAAATACCGTGTTGCTGCAGGAAAGAGAGCAAACTATTAATGCATTCTTTCTGTTCCCATTCCTGTTTATAACATAGTAATGGCTAAGAACTTCATGCCAAATCCACAGTTGTGGTATCAAAGTGGTAAACAGCACATAGGTAGAGTTATTTTCTCTGGATCATCTGTGATACTTTCTGCTACTTATTCACGTGCTTTGCAGGATCAATACTTATACTTACTTACAATTCCAGTGCCAATAAATTGAGGATGTTCTTCCCACTACAGTGAACAAAGATACAAAGTTCATTGTGGTGGTGGGTTTGGTTGTTTTTTTGTCAGCTTGAGGTGCTAGCAGTTTCTTCCTTAAACCTAATATTTTGTTCACTATAATGTCAGTGAGCGTTGTGTGTGCTGACTTAAGCATGGTCTTCATACAGTACTTCTGCACTTAAGAGAAAAGTAAAGGATTTGATAAGCGTTTTGTAACAGTTCTGTAAGAGAAGGCTGGAATGGTCAGGTTCTGTGTTTGATTATTCTACTGGAAATTGTGTATGCGTTCCATTCAATTCAGAACTTTGGATTTCTGTGCTGAAAACTGCCAAGTCGTATTCAGTAGCTTAGTGGTGAGTGCACAGTTAAGTATTTATACCTCGTGGTAATATGAAACATATTTTTCAGGACCTTTATGATTCTTGCTGTGCTCTTTTGAGTTTCCTTTTTATCTGTTTCAGAGTTATACTAGCAATGTCTCCATATAGTCCTCCTAAAAGATGGCGTTGAAGATTGTGCTTTAGGTCTCCTCGCTGAGGCAATAGTGCCACCTTACAGAACTGAAAAATACATTTTGTTGCTATTTGAGGAATAGTGGTTTCGGTGTTTTAATTTTTATGTTGTGGTTGACCTGCATCACTGCATGTGGTAACCACCTGGACCTAATAATAGAAAATCTGATTCAAGGTTCAGCTGACAAAAGAATTGAAGAATGCTAGCCATTGTGATAATAGAAAATAGGTCTAATCAGACAGTCACCATGAAAATAAACTCAGATCTGTCCCAGGGCTATTTTTTTTTTTTTTTAAATATTCACTTCTAGTAATCACTATATCTGCCATTTATTGAGCAGCTTTTAGTTTCTGTGAAGATGCAAGAACGATTAAAATATGAAGAAAGATGCATATAAATTATAACTTAGTCATGTGTTAGTTTGAGTCATCTTTGGAACAAACTGCTAAGAAAACAATGGACTTGATGCCTACAAAAAAATTCTTGAAATGTTTTGGTCAAACACTAGTTCTGTAATAAGAGTAAGCCTAAATTTGATAAAATGTAATAATTTTGTGGTTTATTTGGTATTGGATGATTGAAAACCTTTACTGATAATAAGCTCTATCTCTCAAGATTTATAGTATATTAAGAAATATTAAGAAATGCCTTGGAAGAACTTGGTCAGCTGAAAACTTTTCCCAAGTACAGTAGTTGTCAACTGGTCTTTCAATAATTTTTTTTCTTTCAGTAGTTTTGTCTGTTCTCACCTGGCAAAGACGTAGTTTAGGTTACCAGAGCTGCGAGAAAATATTAGTGCTACGTTGGAGAAAACCTGTGTTCTGAGCAACACAAGTACTTTAGCAGTCTTGAAATGCTGGCTGGAAGGGAAGATGCTGATATTGGTGATTTTTTTTTCCATGGTTCCCACCAGAAGTTAACAAGATCTAGCTCTTCTTTCGCTGAAGTACTACTACTAAATTGGTCACTGAGTGCAGCATTCTTCCTTGATAGTATAAGCAGAGACAGTAATACTTCCCATGTGGTACTTCTGTTTAATGTTGCCATACGGTACCTCTGTTTCCTTTTATGTCAAGTTATTTTTTTAGGCAACTATTAAGAGTTTGCCATTTTCTTTCAATTGTAGGCATGTTCTGGTAGGTTTCGTTATGCAGGGAGTGCGTAAACTGGTAAAATGCTATGCCAAATAGTAAATAAACCATATTGTAATTTTTATAGCTATCCTGAATGAAGTACCGCTACTCTGCTTGTTTTGAATGTGCAAAACTCTATACACTTCATCAAGCATATAAAGTCTCTTCATGAGTTCTTACATGTGTGTAGAAAGTAGTATTTATGTGTGTGTTTGTTTGTTCTTTCAGCAAAAACATGATCTAGGTACCAGAATCACTGTAAAACACATTTGCAGAAGAACATGCAAGACAAATTCAAATGGTATAAATAATGCCTAATAAAAGATGATTTCTTACTTGGCTAATATAGGAAATATTTTCATCTTTAAAAAGGAGCATATTGGAAAGGCAGCAGTGTTTGTCAGTCATCCATTCATCAACTTATATTTAAATTTGTAAGTTATTAGAAGTTAGTGTGTAGAAGTTAATTATCCAGACAATCATAAATGAGGAAAAACTTCTCAAATTGTCACTGTAAGCAAAGGGAACAATATTTTTATTCATGTTACAACTGTGAGTGGTAGTCATTGCTGCTGTTTGAGGTTCAT
>VZSZ01011439.1:274697-286411 GCA_013398815.1 Ibidorhyncha struthersii | reverse complement strand
GCTACTGGCGATGCCATAAATTTGATGTGATCTCGGGGTGTTGTTGGACCCTTGGTCTGTTCTGCAGGGTCCCGAAGTGCTCCTGAAAATGCTTCTGTTCAGTTATTATGCTGGCCCCGTGCTCTTACCATCCTTCTCGCTTCCAATTTACCTCCAATAAAAAGGAAACAAGTTCCCAGTTTCCAGTAAAATGTGCAACTTCAGTGCCAGGCTTTGCATTTCAGCCCTGGCCGAGTCAGGCTTCTGCAAACGAAAATCGCACGTTTTTTTTTTCCTTTTCCGCCGACTTTGCTGGGAAGTGAATGTTTTGCAAGGATGAAGCTACCCTAAAATACTTTTCCTGAGCCCGTTTCTGCTGCACGCTCCCTGGGGCCGTACCTATCGGTCTGCAAAACCAACCATGGCCAAACAACTGCTTTGCCCTGCCAAGCCCACACTGCCTGGAATAATCCCCCTAGATAAAGATCACAATAACCCTATTCAGCTCCCACCCACTTGCTCATGCCCATCGGCCCACCCTGGTTTTCTCTCCTAAATCCAGAGAGTAAGTCAGGGTTTGCGGTCACCCGAGGGCTCCGGACCCATCCTTGGCCGGGCAGAGACAGGGGACGAGCGGAGCGTTGGTGGTGACATTGCCGGCTGCACGCTGGAGGGATCTTCAACTGCTTGAGAGGGAAAGCAGACCCTCCTGAGCAGCAGTGGTGAGGGCATATGGGAATTAGCCAAATTAGCCGAATTTGCCCCAGGCAGTGGTGTAAGAACTGGTGACAATTTTTTTCACCGAATCTGCTCTGTTTTTTCTAGAAAAGGGTTTTTTTCAACCAGGGAGAAAAATGATAGAATGTGTCTGCTTTGCTTAAAAATTTTGGTGTTTTCTTTGGTTAAGCCCATTCCCCCTGCCAAAACCGAATCTTTGTTCCTATTCATGCGTATTGGGGGCTGAGAAAGAAACACGCCGGAGTTTCTGACAAAAAGTCAAAATTTCCCACGGGAACGTTTTTCACCAGCCAGATCTAATTTTTCTTTATCATTCTTTGCTGCCTGCAAGAACCCGGGCACCGCACACGGAGAGGACAGGGCCTGGCCCAAGGAGATGTTCTCCAGGGACCTGCTCCTGCGGAAGGATCCCAGCCAGCAGAGCTTTTCCCAGATGCAGGTTCACATCAACTTTACCTGGCAAATAAATTATCCATGTAGAGCTTGGCCTTACAGTCCGGCTTTGGCCAGGCTCCTGGCAGCTACCGTGCTCCAGGGAGGACACAGCTTGGAGACAAGCTTGGAGGTCTGTTCTCCATCCTCCCTCTCTCCAGCGCCGTCAGGCCAGCTGTGTTCGCTCAGCATTGGTCCAGACCAAGCCCCATGTCTCCAAACCAGTTTGTCCTGATGATGCTTCCAGGTCTCCCGTGAGAAGAGATGCAGCTGGAAAAGGCCTGAGCTAAAACGTTGTCAGAGCTCAACTGCTGGTGAGCTTGTGTGGACACGTGAAAATGCAGGCAGGGGCTTTGACCAGATTTAGCGACATCAATAAAGCGCAATTGACACCATTCCACAATTTCTCATGAACCGCGGCGTTACTTTGAGCGCTGGAAATGACCACAGTCGAGCACCACTTTTGAATATTCCCTTCAGTTTACATAAAATACTTTTACATTCGCCTTGGCCGGAGAAAGCACTGTTAGACAAACCCAGGCTGCAGCCCGCTGACAGGCGCTTTGAGAACGACCTCCAGACTCGGTTCCCAGTGCCGGCTCTGGTGCTTCGCAGCCCTTTCCCCCGCGGGGCCGGGAGATGCACCCAGCACCTGCACATGCGTCTGACGTCAGTGGTGTCTGCAGGTGCCGGGCGCCTCTCGGATTTTGGCCCTATGCGATACCGAGAGAGCGTTTAACAATAACAAGTGCGATTGCAGTGAGAGAAAGGAAACATCTTGTGTTTTCAGATACGGGATTTGGCACAAGCCCCGTGTGAAGCCTGGTGTTAGACCGCGGCGTGCGCTGCCGTAGGGTTCCCAGGCTGGGATGCATCTCATGTCAGAGCAATTTGCGAGCGAGTCTCTCCTCCAGCTAAAAGGAAACTTCATCTCAGACACAGAGGGGACCGGGAACTGCCGGAGAACAGCCTGCCAAACATTCCCAATGAAAAACTATCTTCCAGACAATCCTGGGGCTTTATGATCTCAGTGGCGGTCCGGGGAGGTATTTGCAGGGCACGGCTTACTGAAAGAGCCGGTGGGCTCCCCTCCGTCCTCATCACCACCAGGGAGATCAAATCCTTCCCCAGCAGCGAGCTCTTCTCCCTCTGGTCCTGCAGAGGGATGTGAGGACTGTAGGATTTCCTCTCAGGGAGTTCCTTGTGTCCCTTGTTGAATTTAGGTGACGCCTTTTCTTTAGCCTGTATTTATCACCTCTACTTGAAAAAAAAACCCTCCCCGGTTCTCATCCCATCCGTAACAGTTTGCCGCAGGGCTGGCACAGCGGGTTGTTGGGTAGCCCTACAAGTCAGTGCCTTCCCATACCCCTTGGGCTCCCAGCAGGACAAGGAGTCAAGCTGGTGATGACTGGTGGCTTTGGGTCCACCGGAGCGTGCCTGCAGCCATTGCTCGGCTGGGAGAGCAACCCCCGACGCCTGTCTGCAGGGTCGAGGCATGCCGGGAGCACACAGCAGAGCGGGGAGTCAGGGCAAGTCCTGGGGCCACCGATGGGTGACAACGGTTCACGGTGGCTGAGACCCATCAGACCAGGAAGGCCTGGACTGGTGGGAGATGTCCTTTCTGTTGTCTTCTCCTCTTCTGTGGTGGTTCAGGGCTTTGCAGACGGTCTGTCTCAGAGGGGGACAGAGGAAGAGAGGGCTCTGTCTGCAGCAGAGTGGGAAGTAGGACCAGAAGAACCGTCAGAGACCTGGTTGGGTGGGGGAACATCCATTGCACCCTCTTCCCCTTTGGTTCCGAGCACCATGGTGGGACGGGAGTCAGCCAGAAGACTTCAGTCACTTTGTAAACCCCTCTGTGAGGAGAAGGGGGGTCTGAGTGTCCCTGACATTTACCTTGCGTATCCTTTCCAGAGGAATGGGGAAGGTTGCAAGCATCCTTTCTCACCTTGCAGAGCAGCGACATTTCTTATCCGACCAAAGAGGCTCTGAGCAGGATATCCAAGGCACCCATACAGGATCCTCCAGGTGCCCAAATAGGATCCCCGGGGTGCCCACGCAGGATCCCCAGGGTATAGCACCCTCCGCCCGTCTGAGACAGATGCTGTTGCCTGGGGCTGGGCAGCACAGCACAACTATGACCCTCACTTGAGTCAGGCAGGAAAGGCTGACAGGGGGGGTCGGAGCTGCTGTGTGCTGATACTGCCCGTTGCCTTCTGAGGNCCCCCGACCCCGCGTGCCTCAGTTTCCCCATTTATAGAGAGTAAGGGGGGGCCGTACAAAATGCTTTGGAGTCGGGGTGAGAAAGGCGTGAAGCAGTATCATAGCATCTTTGTGTGTCGGGAAACACCACAACTGGGGTGACTTCGCCAGCGACACGGTACCAGCCAGCACTGGGAACAGGCTCTGTGGAGGCTGGACCTCTCGTGGCACCATGTGTTGCCCGTGGAACTGCGGGTCCTTTGCACCCCAGCCCTGGTTGAGCTCCCGGTGGGTTGTTCTGCACGGGGAATTGCACGAGCTGGGGGTTAACGCTGTATTGCTGAGCAGATGGGTGCTGTAGCCATAGAAATATGGGCCCGTAAGCTGCTGAGACTCCCATTGTAGCCTCCCAAGTGAGCCTTGCATGGGCAGAGCTTTCTCACAGGCTTTTATTCTCAGGAAGCTTAAAGTTAAACTGATTTCCAACCGAAAGGTTTTTACACCAACAAACAAACAAACAAAAAAGCGCAGTTAAGGCTAAAACAAAACCAGGCTTGGCACTCTGGGTTGGACACTTGCCTTCCCTTGAGCTTGTCCACAGCTAATCTCTGCCCTCCTCTTTCTGGGCCAAAGCATGTCATCCTTATTCAGCCTACGCTGTCCTCGCTTCGGCAAACTCCCTGTGACCGCCTGGGGGGACATGCTGCCTCTCCGAGGATGGAGCGAGAAGCAGGCGAGGGCGCTTGAATCTCTCGCTGCCTGTAGGGATCCTGCTTGTAAAAACACCCCCCGGGTCGTGGTTTTCCTACCTGGCCCGTGATGTGGGGGCAGCCGGGACGCGTGAGCCCGTCTTTACATTCTTAATGTACGTCCCCTTCATCCTCCGGGGTGGGGGACGGACTTTCTGACCAGGGAGGGCTGCTGCTTTCTTTGACCCTGGGTCTCTCCTGCCTCCCTTTCGGGATGCCCTGCGTTTTGGCACATGGTTTTTGGAAGCTTTTGCGCTTATTGTGGGCTATTGCGTGCCAGAGTTGGGCTGTGCAAACAGAATTTTCCTGGGGATCTTTTTGGAGGATTCTGGGGTGCTGTGATGTGTTTCTTCCCCAGCCAGTGTTGCCTTGGGGGACATGGAGATTTTGGATCAGGACGACCGGAACCAGCTGGTTACCTTCACAGCATTGCAGAGGCGGCACATCATTTCACCCGCTGTTGCTGTCAAACGGCAGAAATAAACCCAAACCAGCCCCAGGACCCACCAAATCCCACATCCAACCTTTCTTAGAAAGGACTGACACCCCAGCGCTCGCCGTGGCAGGGCTGAGCCCGCAACATGCTGTGAGGGGGGAGGGGGTGTTCACAGCCCCCAGACTCAACTTCCCCCCAGACCATTCATTTGTGGCATGTTCATCATGGCACCAAACAGGTCCCCCTGATTTCTCAGGCAGCAGCAGGGGAGGGAGAGGTTTTGCTGCCGGGATCAGCCCTCACAGAGAGCTTAGACCCGGGGAAAAGGTTCGGCGGTGGCAGAGCCCAGCAGTCACATCTGCTTTGTCCCCAGGGTGTGTCCAGAGCAGTGGCTGCCATTTGGCTTTTTGGGACATCTCCTTTGCTCCCCTTCCCGAGCATCCCTGCCAGTTCCCTGCTGCTTCCCGCACGGCAGCATGGCAGAGCCGGGGAGCCCGGCACGGCCACGGGGCTCAGCCTGGCTCCGCACCCGGGCATTACGGTAGGAGACGGCTCTGCGCCTGAGTGGGAATCAACACAGCTTGTATAGAAACGGGCCAGATCCTCACCCGGTGCAAACCCATCTCTGTCCGGTGACAACGTCTCAGCCCTCCTAACCGCACTCCAACAAATCTCCTGATGGCTGGGACGGGGCTGCCTGGCTGAAGTGACGGACAGGCTTTTTAAAAGATATCTGTATAATAGCTTTCATTTCTAGGGGGATTAAGATACTCTGGGGACTGATAAGGAGACAGGGAGGCTTTTCCTGCTCTGAGCCTGTGCGGCCGGGGAAGCTGTTGGGGGGAGCGGAGCAGGGGGCTCGGCTGCTCTCGCTCCGTCCCTGGCGGGAGCAGCCCGTGTTTGCAGCGGGGATCAGCGGCACGAAGGGGCTCAGCCACGCGCCGGCCGGGAGTTTGCGTTAGGCTCAGTAAAAGGCAGAGGATTAACTGGTGGGGAGGAAAAAAAATCTTGCCTTTTTTTTTTAGTGGATACTAAAGAAGCAGGTTCTGACCGGCGCGAGCACGGGCACCCGTGTCGGCAGTGGGTCGGGGTTGGAGGAGGGACACAGCTCAGCTGGGAGCTCGATTTACGGATTTATTTTGAGCAGCACTGGATTTAGTGGAGACTGGACTTTCAACACCTACGCAGCGATATGGCCAGGGAGACTGCTTCATCCCAGGGCTCAGGGGGGATGGTGCTGGGCACCCCAAAGTCTCAGCTGGTGCTGGAGGGACTGCTGCATCGGCAGCGCAAACTCGACACAAAACTGCCGCTGCTCACAACACACATCTCTGGTGCAAAGCGACGGCCGCGTCGTTGGGGAGCGCAGCAAGCAAAGGAAGGAATAGGCAGGGCAAGAGCCCAGTTTCGTGTCTCCCACGCAGCTGGGAGAGCAGGGAGGGCGCGGCAGGAGTTTCCCTTTCAAACTTCTCCAAAATGTCTTGTGAATGATGGGAGGGTTGAAAATCCTATCTGCGTCTCCCTCCTCGATAGAGGGTTGGAGGCTGGGGAAGGGAAAAACCTCGATTTCACACTCTCCTGGACGCACAGGGTCTTTCTGAATTATTTCATGGAAGGTTATGGGTTGGAAGGCACCTCTGGCTTTGCCCACTGGCTGTTGTCACCCAGGTTGTGGCATCACCCGGAAAGGGATCCCCTCTTGCGCTGAGCCCAGCGGGGGGGGCAGGGTGCCCCGAGGTGGTGCACGGGGAGCCGCAGCCCCCAGCCCCGCTCCTGTGATGTGGCCCTGGGGCTGGAGGAGCCGGTAATGGTAAAGGATGAACCCAGGAGACCTTTGCCATCTCCTGCCAAAAACGAGCAGCGAGAAAGAGATTGTGGGAATGCCGGTGCAGGTGGGGGTGAGCAGCCGCGTAAGTGTCTCAGAGACAAACTTATTCCCTTACTTGAGAGTTTAAGTTGCTGCATCTCCCCTAGTTGGGGAGAGGACGGCGGATAGCCAGGAGCCTCCACCCGGCACCCTCAAATTCACCTAGAAAAGGGCAAAACCAATGCGAGGGGCAGGAGCGTTCGGGACACTGATGCAGGCTGAGAGCAGGCATGGTCCGCGGGTTTGTTTTATAGCAAATTTATTCCTTTAGACCCGCTGCAGGGAACTGCCAGCACGGGAAATGCTTTCTGATGGCGGAGAAGTAGATGCGGATTCGATGATGGTGCGTGATGGAGCGGGAAGAGCGCTTCCCAATTTCTCCTCAGGGTGTGAGGGAGCGAGGGGATTTCTTTTCCTCGCTCATCCCAGGCGGGAATTAGAGAAGGAACACAGGAGGAGAGCTGCTGGCTCAGCAGTCCCCGCTTCGCACGGCTCGCTCTCCGGGCTGCGTGCCATATCCGTGCGGGGTCCGCAAGCTCCCAGCTTGCGCGAGGCGAAGCCCAGCTGTTCCGTCCCCGATCACCGTCTTTTACACAGGCTGTGTACTCCAAGCTCAGAGATTTGGATGGAAAGATGGATGAGAAGTCCATGTCATCTTCCCTGTGGTATTTCAGAGCCATCCATCACCCTGAGCCCTACCAGGCTGCGCTCTGCGGCACCACGTGGATCATTGTCATCTGTGCTTCTTTTTGACCGAGTATGACTATTTTCATAGCAGCTCTATGGGGCGAATTAATGTCCCTTAATGTCAGCAATTTGGATATTTAGGGTGCGGTCTTTGGCAGTCAGACCGTAGTGGATGGAGAGAGCAAGGACAATGCATCTGATTGGAAAAAGGGATTATTTCTTTACACCCACTGGGGATTACCCAGTGCCCGGCAGCCTGGGGCAGCACCTCCATTTGCCCCCCCACCCCAAGAAGTACTTTCCTTCGGGGTCCAGCGTGTGATCGCTTGTTGATCAGGAGATGCTGTGGGGATAGCTGAGCCATGCGCACAGGGAGGTGAGGAGGGGTGAGGGAGAGACAGTGCAGGCAGGCGAGACCTGAATCTCCCTCTTCTCAACCTCCTCTTCTTCACGTTGGACCTTCCCTGGACCGTGGTCCCCGTGCAGGGACGTCCAGCCTCTTCTTGGACCACTGGTCACCGCAGCATGTAGTAGTGCATAACTAGAAGGAGCCTATCCCAGAAGCAAATCCAGCCCTGGGGGACGTGAGAGAGGTATCAGGACACTGCAAACGGAACAGGGAAGGAGGGAGGTAAATGATGGGTAGAGCTACGGATTGGAGGAAAAGGTCGGGTTTCAAAAATCAGCCATCATGGTGCAGGAGGTGAGCAGAGGAGCCCGTAAGAGCAACCTCGGGATGGTCAAAGCCGGCTGGTCCCTCCTGCCGCTGGCAAGAGGCTGTTGTTTGCCAGCCTCATCTGATAAGCGGCGCAGAACCAGCCAGGCAGCCATCGTGCATTTTGCCTTCCTCTGGCCTTGCAGGCTTGTCCCGAGCCAGGCTGTTTACTCGGTCGTCCGCCCGCCCTTTTGCAATAGGGAGTCAGTTCTGGTTAATGTTGGGAGATTGTAACGTGATTACCGAAAGTCTCATGAAATTAAATCACTTTGCTTCAAAGCGGCAGGAGAGGGGGAGCGTCTCTCTGGCAGGAGGGATGGCTGAGCGGATATTGAAAGCAGACTGGTAGCCAGTATTGCAATCGCGCACAATTGAGCTCTGACAGTGTGAAGGCAAATACAAACAGCAGCTTGTGTTTGCACACAAAGGCTCTGTGCACCAGTATCCTCGGCCCTGTACTTTACACCCTCGGCTCTTGGGCAAAAAGTCCTGGGAGGGTAGGAGGGAGGGAAACTCCACTGAATATTTAGAAATGAATTGAACTGTGCAAACATGCCATTGGGAAGCTCTCAGTGTAACGCTTTGGATCGGCTACCCGCCGGGGCTGGAACACAACTGCTGGACTTGAAAGGGCGACTTTCACGCTGAAGCAAAACTGGACAAAAGAAGATAAATGAAACGGGCTCCCGACGGGGTTTGGTTTGTTTGTTTTTGTAACTCAGCTAATATTCCCGCATTGTTCAGCCCAGCGGCCCAGTGTCTGTCCTTCACACGCTGCTCGTAAATCGGGGCTAAGCAGGCAGTGCAGGCAGCGCAGTCAGCAGGCGGTGCGGCGCAGGGAGGGGATAAGCCCCTCCGGCTCGGGGCTCTAGGGACTGTGAGGTCGTCCTCTGCGGCCATTGGGGTGCAGAGAGTTGGATGCTCTTCATCTATGGGATCGCAATGACACCACGTCATGCCGGGAAGGTCTGAGTCAGAGCGGTGATGCACAGCCCTATTAATTCCCAGGTGAACCTGGATTTAACCCGTGGCATTTTTGGGCACAGTGCATCATCTGGGCTAGCAGAAGGAGGATCAAGAGTGTCTGTGGACCAGCGCAGCGTTGCTATCGGTTCATTCTGCAGCCAAGTGTGCTACGTCCTAATGTTTTTCATGGAACTGGCAGCAAATCTGTTGAGTTTTGCCCAAGTGGGGACCTCCCAGACAAACTGCGGGTACCAGCGGTGATGTGTCAACCGTCTCCATCCCGTGGTCCGGCAGCAGAGCGAGGAGCAGTGCGCCGTGTGCGTGCCTGAGGATGTGGCTCTGTTGAGCTCGGAGCCTGCCCGGGGCTGGGGGGATGCTGCGGTCGTGGGATGGACCATATGTGCAGGATCAGGGCACTGCGGGGTCCCGAAACTCTGGTTAATACAGGCAGTCGTTTGATTTTGAGCGAAAAAGATCCCCAAATGCAAGCCTCTTGAAAATTCACTTGCCCCCAGGATTTTGGGCAAAGAAGTGACTGGCTCGAATACCACAATATTATTTTTAATAATCAGCTGTATAAAAGTTTTGATCAAATCAAACAGCAAAAACAGCGATGCCTTTAAAACATTAAATAACACTTAATATGCTCCGCAGCATTTACTTCTTGCAAGCCTCTGCGAAACCATCAAATGTTCACAAAAATCTGGCAAACCGATTTCTCCAGAACTCCGCGCCCCCCCCAGCCCCAAATGAACTATTTGTTAGTCTCTACTTCACAAAGTTTCACCCAATTAAAAAAAAAATAAATAAATAAAAGGAAAAAAATTCCCGACAAAACCCCAGACAGCCCATCACGTGCTTGGGGCAACCAAAGAAATCCCCTGATTTGGGTGACCAATGAACGTTCCCAGTAATGAAAGGCGAACAATTTGTCGGCAGCCCATGCACTTGAAAACGAATGATCCAAATTATTCAGCAAGTCTCCCTGGATAGTGAATCCATTGAAAGGGGATCGAGACAGAGTCATAAATTATTCATTACCCAAAAGAGAATGCGATGCATATAATCATAACAATAATAATAACAACAACAATCGCAACACTAATAATAGCAACAAGAATTCAGCCAGCTCTGCTGAGGCAACCGGGGAGGCATGAAGACTCACAGACTTCATTTTTCCTTTATTCCAACCCCCCTTCAGAGCAGCTGCGTTAAATAAAGGGACGTAAAAGGAGTCAACATTTGGAATAAATGTATTTATTGCTAATAATTTGACTCGCTTGCCTTGACTAGGGCTGATACAGTTTGTATTCTGGTCCTCGGCAGCGAGAATGTCCATGAACTCACACGCATCGCTGTTAATTGCTTGATATAATGAATTTCTTGGGGCCCTGGACTACTTTTAAGGGGCCTGTGGAAGTGGCTGCAGCGGAGGCATGTACTGTACCGCTGTCCCTGGAAAATTTATAGATGTCCATGAACTGAAAGAGAAGTGGAAAGTGCTGGCCTAACACATATCCCCGGGATTCGACTCTTCCTGGCTTGAATGGGATCTTGATTGCCGAGTCACCCGGGACCCATTGAGGCAGTAAGAGAGCTAAGGAGAGGCCACAACACTTGTCACACAGCCCGCGAGTTTCCTGTTGTCGCTGGCACGCACGTTTTTGGCTGGGAAAACTCCGCCGCAGATATGCCGTGTGCCTGAATTTGGTGCGTTTCAGCTCTCCTTCATTTCGCTGCCCTTGGGATCTGAGGTTTTGTTCGGCCATCTTTTTATTTGGGACCCCCTTTCCCCCAACACCTTCCCTCCCCCCCCGCCCCCCCCGGAGGGATTTTCTCCACGGGGAATGCGCTGCTGGGCGGTGGCTGGGCGATATTGTGGCTTCAAATACATTTATATGCTCACACCGTGTTGTAAAGCGCCCGGCTACAACTTTGGCATGCAAATGAATTCCCGTTTGCAGCAAAGGGGCTCAGCCGTGGCACTCGGCCATCTCCCAACGGTTTCCCACAGGTCGCCCCGTGTTTGCAAGGGGGGGGGCGGAAGGGCTGTAGGGTCCCTTTGCCGCCATTGGGTTCTTCACAGCTTCCTCTATCTGCTGCTCTCAGCGAGGAGAGGGGATGTGTTCTGCTGTTTTGTGCACCCCAAAAAAATTAAAAATGGCATTTTTAAGGCTGGGAAGCAGAAATTTGGGCCAGGAAGGAGCAAAGCTCTCACCCGTATGGTTCCATTGGCTTTGGGTGCTCAGCACCCACATGGGTTGGGGTTGAATGGGTCAACGCTGCAGCAAAGTGGGGTGGGTTCGGCAAGACAGAGCCAGCCCGTGGCGGGTAATTTGGAGACCAGTGTGCCGAAATACATAGTCATAGAGTCTGGTTTTTATTTGCTTGCTGAAATAATCTGCAGTTAAGGAGGATTTTTACTTACTTGCTGAAATAATCTGCAATTTTGACCTGCTTGCTGAAATAATCTGCAATACAGGCTCAGCCCTGCTCAGGTGGGGGGAAGCGCGAGAGGCCAGGGGAGAGGCAGAGGAGGGTCCGTGCCGGCCGGGGGACACGGCGGGGTGCTCATCCGCCGAGCCCGGTGCCAGCCAGGGTTGGGGTTTGGTGGTGTGATGGTGCCTCTCCCCACAGCCGCCGCAGGAGAGCCAAGCTCGTAGATCCTCTGCTGATGGGCAGCTGTAAGGCAAGAAGGAGAAGAAAGAGTTCCTGCTGGCATTTTTGTTGGAAGTCGACTGGGTATTAAGTGGAGCACGGTTTTCATTACCAGTTCCATTTTGGTACAATAAATCATGCACTAGAAAACACACTTTTGGCCTAGATTCTGCCCTCAGTTATGACTGGCAGTAACCAGAGGCGAAATCCAGCTTCGGCTTCAGCGTTACGGCCCATATGTTCACCTTTTGGAATTAATTTCTTCTGGTAATTTCTGTGTAATTATAC
>VZSZ01011439.1:204173-274320 GCA_013398815.1 Ibidorhyncha struthersii | reverse complement strand
TCTAATTTATATCTCATGAGACAGTTTTATTTTCGGTGAATTACCAATGCTTTTTTTGCTGCCAGTGAACTGGCAGATCCGTGCAGCCTCCCCGGGGCTTCGGCCGCAGCCCTCGCTGTTGCTTGAGACAGGGGGAGTGGAGAGTCGTAAAAGAAACTTCTCGCATCGGGTTATGGTGCCTATAAAATTAGCCCCGTTCCTTAGAAGCCGGCTGCCCATTTAAACAAGCGATTTAAATGGATAGCAAAGGCATCCCCTTGCCCTCCGCACCCCACCCCCCCTCAGCTTCCGTAAAATAACTGAGTTTAAATGGATGGAAAGAAGAAGAGAACAGCAATGGGTTCGCTTGAGTGAGGCTTCTGCGTGGCTCCTGTGCTGCTGCTGCGGCCGCCTTTGGATGCAGTTCCTTCTTTCTGAGTGCAAACGGCTCTGGTTCAAACAGGACAGAGAGAGATGGGAAGCGGGAGGAGGAGAAATAATTTCAAGTTTCACCTCTTGGTTTCTGTGGGCTTTGGGTGAAGCGCCGCTCGCCCTCCACGCCATTTGTTCTCCCCGTCTGGGTTTGGGCAGAAGGTCGGGCTTGGCTGCACAGAGGCTTTGCTCCTGCTGATGAATTCCCTCCTGTTCTGCCAGAGGCACCACCTGAGGGGGGATCTTATCAACGCTTATAAATACTCAAAGGGAGGGTGGCAGAGGGATGGGAACAGTCTTTTTTCAGTGGTGCCCAGTGACAGGACAAGAGGTAACGGGCACAAACTTGAGCATAGGAAGTTCCATCTAAACATGAGGAGGAACTTCTTTCCTGTGAGGGTGGCAGAGCACTGGCACAGGCTGCCCAGAGAGGTGGGGGAGTCTCCCACTCTGGAGATATTCCAACCCCACCTGGACGCCGTCCTGTGCAACTGTTGGAGGTGCCCCTGCTCTGGCAGGGGGGGGGGACTGGGGGAGCTCCAGAGGGCCCTTCCAACCCTGACCAGTCTGGGATTCATTCTGTGAATAACCCCGAACGGGACAGTCCGAAACCAAACAGGGAAGGTGCTGCCTCCGGGAGCTGGGCTGCTGGGGTGAGAGGTCGTCCTTGCCACCCCCCCTTTGCAGTGGGAGGGCTCCCCCAAAGGCAGCCCCCAGTATTTTGCATATTTGTGGAGCATATGCCACACAGCCGCCAGCTTCCCCGTGGCTCCAGCTGCTTTCTCGGGGTCCTCGATCGGGAGAAACAGCAGTGTCACCTCCCTTGCCGGTGCCTGGGGCCAGCTCTCTGTGCCAGGCTGCAGGGAGACAAAAAGCGCTTTGATAGTGGTGCCCTTTCTCTGCATGCCCAGGTACAGTCCCCCAGCTCTGAGATTCACTGTCAGGGGAGAATTAATAGCAAAAATGTGGAAGAAGAGGGGTATTTTCCTGCATCTCCCATGCATCCAGCAAAGAGCAGCTCAGAAAGTCAGATTCATTTGGTCAGGAGAGCACAGCCTCGTCATATGCCTGATTCCACCTCTGCGGGAAGTACTTTGTATGTCACTCCCTCACATCTGCACTCGGGAGCTTAAAATAAATCCTTGTGCTCAGTCCCAGCTTGAGACCTAAGCCGCAAAATGCTACTAAGCCACAGGTCATTGTTAGGTTTCAGAGTGAACGCTCCCTCGCAAAGGCGCGAGCAGCTTGTCCCTGCTAGCTTGTGCCACCTCTTAGCTGTGACAGCATGGTCCGTTCTCAGACAGCTTTCACCCACCTCCCCAAACCTCGGCTCCCTGGCTCCCGGGCTCACCTTTTCCCTTATTCCGTCCTCTCATGGTGGCAGAGAGAAGCCAGGAAAAGCAGGCGCAGAAACCCGTATATGGCAAAGAGGAAAAACTGCCAAACTATCTCGTAGGAGAGAAAACCAGCTGGTTTCACCCCGCATCAGGACCACACAGCCGGGTGCTAAGGCTGCGCGTGGATCTGAGTGCTTTCGGGGTTGGGGGGGCACAGGACATGAAGGGACAGTCCCGGGTCTGTCCCTGCTGCGGGGTGGATGCTGGGGAAGCAGCCGCAGCTGCTGAGCAGCTCTCCAGGCTCTCAGCCTCGGACGGAGACAGCCTCCTGAGAGTTTAATTTTTGGGAAGCTTTAACATCCCCAGCTTACCAAGCGCTGAAAGAAAGGTCAGCTAATCCTTCACAACGCTGAATGAATTCAGGCCCAGAAGTGAGATTACTAAACAGGGGAGCGGGAGGCCGAGCGAGCTGCATGGATACAGGGACCCTTCCCATAGTCAGGCCTCGCTTTCTAAAGAAATGGACCTTTTATTTCAGTTCTCATCCCCCAGGAGGAGGGGAGGGGGGTGGGCAGCCATGGCTGAAGCACCCAACTCCCCTCCCCCAGTAATTGCAACCTCCAGCAGCGCTTGGTGGAGGGGACCACCCTAAAGAGAGCTGAGCAAGGGACACCGTCCCCGGGGGCAGCCGGGGTGTCCCACGGAGACTGAGCAGCACCCACTGCCCGAGCATCCCCATGGATACCCTGCTCTGGGTCTAAGCTCAAGCGTTTGTGAAGAAAACCCCCAAAAGCAGTGTCCCTGCGTCCCTCCTGGCTGCTTCGGTGGTTTTGCCCCGTGCCTCCGAAGGCACCGAGGTCCCAGTGCTCCCTCTGCGCGGGCGCCAGGCACCCAGATGCTCCTGGGCATGGGGTGACGCTAACTGACCCCAAGAATTTAAGGCAACGTGGCCATTTCTGCGTCCTCACCACTCACCGCCGCGCTCCAGGTCCCCTTTATGGGACACCCAGAGAGGCCACCTAGGGGACCGACCCTGGCTGAGCGGGCGAGGTGGGTGCCCAGCCACCCCTGGGTGCGGCACCCCTTCCAGGGGAGGGGAGCGGGCACCCTGCCCAATGGCAGCCGGTGCCGGGGAGGGGGATGCGGGGCAGCGCAGGCAGCCCCTTTCTGGGCTGCACCCACAGTCCTTTGTGAAGCCCCCCCGGGCAATGACATGACAGGACCACTAAGGACTGGCTTTTCTTCTGCAAATCAACTGTCCTTCTCAATGCTGGAAGAGCGGAGCCCATTGAATGCAGGCAAGAAGCAGACCCCCGGGGTGTGGATGCACTGCGGATGAGCCATGGTAACCTGGCTACAAGTGTGACAACGCAGACACCCAGACCCCAGGCGTCCCTGCCAGGCTCCCGAGTCTCCCCAGATTGGGTATTCAGGCCACAGGGTTTTTTCTCTATTGACCTCGAAACGCTGTTCTGCATGGGAGAATTCTCTTTCTTTTTCTCTTGGTAACTGCAGAATCAAGTGTTTTGCAGTTGGAAACTTTCGCTACCACAACGGCAAGCTGGTAGTTCAGCCGGGAGCTGCTTGCCCAGTGGTGGGCCTTCATTCTCAAGATCCAGGGGCCAGCTAGGAGAAAATAGAGGGGATGCTTTTTTCAGGCCCTCGGTGATGACTCCAGCAAGGTGGGATGCTCCATCACCACCAGCAGAGCACCCAGTCCCATCACATCAAGCAGAGCTGCCAGGTCCTGCCCCAGTCCTCTGTCCTCCCTGCAAAGCACTGGGTGCCCTTCCCCAGCTCGCTGGGGACGTCTGATGGAAAAAGCCCGTCCAGCCAACGGGGCTCCAAGTGAACAGCCCTGAGCTCAGACCTTCTCTGTAGGGGCTCCAAGTGAACAGCCCCGAGCTCAGACCTTCTCCTTAGGGGCTCCAAGTGAACAGCCCCGAGCTCAGACCTTCTTCATAGCTTAGTTTCTCTTGCAGGCGTCCTGTAAGAGGCCGTAGCAGCAGCTGAAGTGCTGTCTGGCTGTGTGATCCCATCAGCGATGGGTGAAGTGCATGGGTGCCGCTGGTTTGCAGGTCCCATGGAAAGCTCAGCACTTCCCAGCTACTCCCAGAAAAACTGCACTGGGAGACTGACGGCTCAGCCTCTGGGACTGCATGGTGCTCCCTCGGCCCTGGCAGATCCTCCTGCGGGGAATAAACTCTTCCCGGTGCTGGGGAAGAAGGATGTGCATGTGATGAGATGTTTTAATAACAGCTATGGGCACAGCCATACAGATCTGTTCTAGATGCATCTGTGATGCTGTGAAATGAGATGTTTAATTCCACAGCGGCTTGGATTGTGAGACTCCCGGACAGTAAATTACAGCTAGGAAATTCTTAAACTCAGCCCCAAAAGGTGGCGTTCACTGGCAGGATTGTGGCCGGGGTGTGAAGGTGCTCTGCGGGGCTCTGGGATGTGCTGGAGCTGCCAGCCAGGTGCAGCTTCCCTGCGGGTGTGATACCTGCTACAGGCAATAGGGACAACCTGGTGCCACCAGAAGCATCTTTGAGAACAACCTGCTGGGATTAACACGTGGAGGCAGAAGAAGGCAGGGGCTCACGCAGAGGGAGAAGGGTGCGGGGCAATCATAGAATCATAAAATAGAATCATAGAATGGTTTGGGTTGGAAGAGACCATCTCGTTAGAACCCCCCCTGCAATGGGCAGGGACACCTCCCACCAGCCCAGGTTGCTCCAAGCCTTTTCCACCTGGCCTTGAACACCTCCAGGGATGGAGCTTCCACAGCTTCTCTGGGCAACTTGTTCCAGTGCCTCAGCACCCTCAGAGTGAAAAATTTCTTCCTAATATCCAATCTAAATCTAGCTTCTTCCAGTTTGAAACCATTCCCCCTCGTCCTATCATGAGCAGCGGGGTTAAACCCAGCCCCATGTGGCTTTTGGGGAGATGTTTTTCACTTGATTTGTGGGGAAGCTTCCAACTGCAGCCCTGCTTAAAAACCAAATTGATGCTAGGGTATTGGAGCATGACTTCTGGTGTGACATCGCACCGCACCGCGGATACAGTATCTGCCCTGGGGAAACTGAGGCACGGTTGGGGGAACTGACCAATTAGCAATGCAGTAGCAATCAGAGAGGCTCCAAGGTTCTACTTCTCTCTTCTTTTCCCTGATCCTGCGCTGGTGTTGCTCCAGTTCTTGGTTTGCTGGAAGGGAAGAGAGAGGAGACTCATCCTTACTGTTCTGGGGAGCATTAACGTGAAGCTTGAGGTGCACAGCATTTTGGGGGCTTAACGTTTAGCTCAGTCTGATCTCAGTACAGGACTGGTTTCAGGTATACCTGAATATTTCCATCTCCCTCTTGCTGCGCATAGCTATAAATGTTAACCACAGGCGTCTACGGGAGATGCACAGGGAGTCCCCTACCCCCAGAGGAGGGCGAGAGGTGGTGAGGGGATTGCCAGGGGAAGAGAAGAAGATGACAGTTCTGCCTTTGGCAGGATCGGAAGGTCCAGCCCCAGCCCATGCCCAGGGTGAGTGTCCCTTCTTCTCCGAGCCCCATTCCCGCTGTGAGCCTCCCCGTCGATTCCCTGCGTGGCTACCTCGTCCTCCGCAGACGTTGCCCCCAGCTATTCAACCTCTCTCCGGATCATTAAACATATTGAGCAACACCAGTCCTGTGACTGGTTAATTAGTAAAGAGTTGACTAATTAGTTAATCATGTTTACCAAGTGCTTTGAAAGTGCTCAATGTTATTATTTTTAATTATGACTGCCCCCCAGGCGCTGCTCACCTCCCCGCATGCCAAGCCTTGCAGGGTTCAAACTCTTTGTCTCTGCTACCCGAGGCTGGTTTTAAGATGGGAATTTGCCTCTTATCCTCTGGTTACCAGGTTTCCTTAACAGCCTCTTGTGGGGGATTTTAGAAAAGCCCCTCACAAAGTCTTCATATACCCGGGCACACTTAACTCGCTCTTTCAAAGCTGTCTTATCCGTTAAGGAGGCAGGATTGGCTCTTGCAAAGCCATGCACAGTAGTGCCTTTATACACACCTCATCCCGCATCCCTCTCCTGACCTTAATAACAGATCAGCCGATATCCAGACTCGCGCTCCCATCCCAGCCTGCAATCCGCAGTGCCACTGTCACCTCCGTTTTGGGAGCTTCCCATCTTATGTGAGAGAAGCCAAAATATCCCACCGAAAAGGGAAAGAATGTTATTTCCACATCTGACTTCAGGCTGGCCAGAAGGAGAGGACAATTTTGGTGGAGGGCAGGAACAGAAAGTCTACTGCAAAGATTTCATCTACCGAGAGGAATGTGAACGGGGTTTGTCAGTCACGGGAGGGTCTTGGCATCTCTGAAGAATCAACAAGTCTAATAATTTTGGGACTTTCTTCATTCGTAAAAATGTCATCAGCTTGTTAAGCAATGTCATAAAGAGCCCCAGTCACCTCTTATCACTGCGCAATCTGAAGAGGAGTCTTCTAGCACCAGCTGCAGAAATAAGAGCCACCTCCACGTAGCACTGAGAGAGAAGAAAATCCGGCGCTTGAGCGGAAAAGAAGCTATAAAAGTCACACAGAGCTGCCAGAGGAGCAGGGTTTGGGAGTACTTCTGTCCCCGTGAGTTGGTCAGGGGGACACATGGCCAGCCGGAGTACATTGTATGGACGCTACTCCGGGACACGGCTGCTCAGTACTGCTGCCCTCACCCGAAAACCTGCAGTCCCCATGTCACAGTTGGGAGCTCTTAGCTTATGCTCTTCTAGAAAGCTCACAGTGGTGTGTTGTCAGGGCTGACCATCTCCAGGTAACACTCGCTTAATTGACTGCCGCCACCCTTGACTTGTGCTTATGGTGATGTGGTTGCAGAATCATGGACACGCTGTTTGGAAAATGGGAAGATATTTCCCCTTGCACTCTGAATTTCCTTCTTGGAAATCCTCCTAATGAAGGCCAGAGAAGCCAGGCACCTGAAATGACCATCAGTTAAAATACCACCAATAAGGGGGGATGAATCCCAGCCTCAGGCTCTGTAACTGGCACTTAGACTGGCCATACTGGTCAGAAGAAAGGACCTGTTGGTGCAGGATCCTGTTTCCAACCTTAGCAGCACCAGACTCCCTGGGAGGTGTTTGAGTACGGGGCAACCATGTGGCAATAGCTGGTTGGTGTGCTCTCTGTAATTTAGGGGTTTCTGGACCAAAGATGGCATCCTTGTAATTACTTTTAGTAGCATATTAGTAGTAATAGTGGTTTAATGGCTTTTGCTTCTATGGACTGCACATCTGGGACATTTTCAAGTTCTTTATATGAACTAACTGGTATTAGATAGGGGCTTACAAGTGGCTGCGACCATTTGGAGTCCAAAAATTTGATCCTCAGTTGTGCTGCATTTTGTCTATCCTTTCAAAAAGGTCAGAAGGCTATAAGGTCCCCTAGACTACATTTATGCTATGGCCCCAGCATGTTATCTCCCTTAAGAGAAACCGCCCATAGGGCCATGCAGCAGAGACTGGCTTAGTGGTTGGAAGGGGTGCATGCAGGAAGGGCAGAAGCCCTGGAGCTCAGTTTAGTGTCTTGCCACAAGACCAGCTTTCCACCTCGTCTGATCTTCTCCCCACTATCCTCCTCTCACAACCCTTTTCTCTGCTCCATGAAGCTCTTCCTGCAGCCAGTGAGCACCAGGGAAACTTCCCCATCCTCCCCACCACCTCAGTGCCGGGATAGGGAAAACTCCGTTCCTCTGGAGTCCTCCTGGGGCAAGGGAAGACCTCCAGCCCCGCTCCTCAGCCTGGATGGTTGATGGGGTGGCTGGAGTGCCACAGCCAGCCATCCCCCCTGGGCATCAGAGCAGTCCCCCTGGCCCAGCCCGGCCATTGCCTCAACGTTTCCATCCAGGAGGAGAGCCTGCTAAATCTCTTTCTTTTCAAAAAGAGAGAGAAGCCAAGGAAGTCTGGAAGGGAGGGGAGACAAACACATCTGCACCTGGGAAATGTCATGTTTGGTTTTTCAGCCCAAAATGGGCAGTGACAGCAGCTCTGTGGGGGCGTAAGTAGGGGGAGCAGTGCAGATTTATAGCTGTGGGTCACGCTTGAGCTGAGCCAAGTATTCTGCCTAGCATCAGTTTTATGAACAAGATGAAGTGCAGAACCTCAAGTGCAGGCGCCCTGTTAGAGGAGACATGCTGGGAGAGCAGGAACAGGGAGTGCACTACAAGAGGCCATCCTGTCCCTCTCTCCACTCTGCTCCGGGTCGCTCCTTTCAAGGCTGCATTTGGGCAGGTTGAGGATTGCAATGACCAAGCAGGACCAGGCCTCAGCAGGTCCTGGGTTTGGTGCCACAAGCCCGTAGAAGTCACACGCCATAAGCCATGAGCAAAGCAGCTGGAGGTTGAAGCAAACAAGAGTCAAGAACTGCCCTCCTTCAAAACAAAATACAATTCACAGCAGTTCCCAACCCTGCAGGAGGGAGTAGTGCTAGACGGAGAACTGAAACCTCTTAGACAACTCCAAATTCAACACCCTGTTGGGAATCGAAATTACCAGTCCAAGGAGAAGCTGTAGAGATTGTCGCAACCCCGCAGAACACAAGGACCCAAGTGATGCCAGGGTTTCCCTTTCTGGCCAGATACCCAGACTGAATCTCTTGTAAATTCAGAACCTCATATAAAAGATTAAGCAAAATTACCAGAGGCTCCCAGTTCTCACTGAGATAAATGTGGTGCAGAACTTTTTCATAGATGTGGGCGAGATTGTCACTTCATCACAGGCTCGTACTGAAAGCTGTGTTTCAGCTGGGCTTTGACACGTAATTGATGAATGATGCAATGGTGTATTGTGACTGTAATGCCCTCAAATTGTGTTTCTTTGGCAATGCCTTTTGATGTACGTCTTCAAAGAAGCGCGGCAAATCCTGCGCTTTCCTATATGAAGCGGTGACCAGGAAAGTCTTTGCAAATATGACTAAAGTGCTTCTAGTGTTGAGGCTGATTCTCCTTCATCCCAACTCATTAAATTGAGGCAGGGGATGGTTTTTGACTGATACTTTCGCTGCAGTTCCAATAGACCTTGTGGGGTTGATGTAGATATTGTTGTGAGGGACTTTCTCTGCCTTTTGATTTAGCCCTAGAGTCCACTGTGGGGTTTATCAGTCTGTGAATCTGTGCAAAAGGCCTCAGCAGAGAGAAAGGACAAGAGTCAGCAGGGTTAGGCCAGTGTGACATTCCCTCCAATTCTGTATTTCAGTAGCTGGTTCAGAAGTTTCTGCCAGAAGAGCAGTATCTTGGTGCTACCACCAGAGACGGTGCTTGAGCTCAGACATTCACCCTGAAACAGCTACGGAAGAAACAAATAGTTTTGAAACAGGAAAAATTCTGCATGCTGAATACCTGTACAAAGCACAGGGTATGCGGGGTTCCTGCAGAAAGCACCCCCTAAATTATCAACAGCCAAAGGACGGACACTCAGGTACCCCAGTGTGGTGTGGTCAGGAAGCTGCCAATGGTGTTTGACGGCTCCCAGTGACTTTTGGGGGTCTTTGCTTCCTTCAGCACCTGCTCAGGTATCTGTTTCTAGCTGTATTCATTCTTGGTTTGTATTTGGTGAGGCTGGTTTGATTTGTCTGTGAGAAATTGTGAATGTTTCTTCTGGAGTTGGAGGAAAACAACGGTGGTGAGGGCAGAAGGATGCAATCTCACGGGTATCGTTGCGTGCCAGCGCGTAACAGGGTGACGTGGCTGTGGTGTTTTTCACCCCTGCCTGGCCATGTGAGCCCTGGGGCCACATCCTTCCAAGGAAGGGAACCCCAGCCCAGCTGGAGGCACCTCTCAGTGCCATGTCTGTCAGCGTGTCTGTCAGCTCCGTCCATGCCGCAGGCACTGGGCAGAGGCCAGGAGTGACTCTCATTCGTTACCTCCCTCCCTCCCTCCCTCCCTTCAGTTTGAGGCTCTCCTGTTCCCAGCACCGCTCCTTTCACAGGGTGTTTCCTCAGCCCTTCTCTTTACCGCTCTACATCTCTTTGTGTGGCCTTGCCCCAGCGGGACCCCACAGCTCCTTAAAGACATGTATATATTCCTATAGATAGAGGCTTACCCTTATATCTTGGCCTTCCCATCTCCTCCCTATACCAGTTCTTCACCAGGCCAGCCTTGGATCCAAGAGCTGCCTGGGGCTGTGCGCCATGAATGCCTGCAATAGGGGCCGAGCGGGTGCTGAAGCTGCCCTCAGAGTGAATTTTTCTATCGGCTGAAGCTTCCCTGATAGATGATAGAACAAGAGGTAATGGACACAAACTTGACCAGAGGAAGTTCCATCTAAACATGAGGAGGAACTTCTTTCCTGTGAGGGTGGCAGAGCACTGTCACAGGCTGCCCAGAGAGGTGGGGGAGTCTCCCACTCTGGAGCCATTCCAAACCCACCTGGACGCCGTCCTGTGCATCTGCTGGAGGTGCCCCTGCTCTGGCAGGGGGTGGGACTGGGTGAGCTCCAGAGGGCCCTTCCAACCCCCACTATTCTGTGATTCTGTGATTCCCTGCAAACGGGGGTTCATCTCTGAAAGGGCAAAGCTGGGGTCCCCTTTGTGTGGTCTCCTCGCGGGGGTCACCCACGGCTTCCCACATGCAGAAATGGCATCTCAGAGTGTAAATTTGTGAGAGGATGAGTTTAGCTGTTTGCCATTAAGTGCTCAATACCCATGCAAATACGCTGGGCAAACAAAGGGCATAACGCATTGGTTGGTAATGAGTTAAAAATCCTACCAGCTTTGATGCAAAACAGTATGAAAATGCTGTTATTTATTTATGGGCTTCTAAGGGCTTGCTCCATGCTGGATAAAGCTGGTGGGAGAGCCGATGGCAGTCTCTTTGGAGTTAATTGAAGCATCCCTGTAGATGAATCTCCCACTCCGACACATCCCCATTGAACACAGGGGGAGCAGGGCAGAGTCCTGAAGGGAAAATGCCAACGCTGGGTTACCCGCGCTGCTCCCACCGTGGCAAGGATAAACAGAGTGACGCGTCTGAGCAGCGCCTGCTGTACAAACCACAAAGGGCACAGCTCTCCAGGTGGCCCACGGAGGTTTCCAAGCCAGCTGAGAGACTCGACAGAGTGGTTTTATTTTCCGAGGAAGCCTTAGTCAGAGCTCGGTTCCCTCCAGCTTCAGTTGTAGCTTTTACTCTCCGTACCGCCGTGGCGCCTTGTCAGCACCACTGACCTTCTGGCTCGACAAGGCCGGCAAGGACCTTCATTCAGAGCCTGCCAAGGTGCTCTGGGGCTGGCCAAGGAGGGCGGCAATGCTTCTCCAGCCCAGACAGGGCGGGTGGTGGTGCTCCTCCTGCCCAGCCAGGAAGGACAGCGTTGCTCTTCCAGCCAAGCCAAGGCGGGTGGCAATGCTCCTCCAGCCTGACCAAGGCGGGTGGTGATGCTCCTCCAGCCTGGCCAGTGTGGGTGGTGATGTTTCTCCAGCACAAGCCAACACAGGTGGTGATGTTCCTCCAGCCAGCCAAGGCAGGTGATGATGCTTCTCCAGCCTGGCCAATGCAGGTGGTGGTGCTCCTCCAGCAGCTATGGTGGAGGCTCAGGAACAGCCGCTTGTCCTGCCCCTTCAGCAAGATTTGAACCTGGCTGTGGGTGGGAGGGTTTCACAGCCCCTGAACCCACTTGGCAAAGCCTGGCCTGTGCAGTGAGTGGGGCAGGGAGAGTCTGCGTGGCCGGGGAGCCGAGGAGCTTGTTTCTGAGCCTTTGAGACACATCCCCTACCACCACTTGGAGTGGGGATGGGTGGATGCTGATGGGGCAGGATGGTCTGTGGGAATGTGTGGGACTTCATGCAGGAGGGGATGAATGAAGGCAAGTCTTCTGTTTGATCCAAGTCAAACAGAAGGAGATCATTCCTCCAGCACTGTGGGCAAGCTGTGGAGCTGTTCATTCTTGGATGCAGTGGATGACAGAAGTTTTTGTGGCCCCAAGAGGAAACTGTGGGGGAAAAGGAGTGGGTTTAGATGCTCTATTGACATCTGAGGCTAGCTTGACTCTCTCATTGTATTTGTGCTGTTAGGAGAAAATTGGACTTTGTCCACACACCTTGGGACAGGGGAAGGGGCCAGCTAGCTCAGCCTTATTCCTCAGGAGCAAAGCCCAAAGAGGACTGTTAAGCAGAGGAAAGCCATGTCAAAGGGGGGATATAATGGCAGATTACAGGGAGTTCCTGGGGTGGCATTGAGCTCCCCAGCCCTGGTCAGCTCAGGCATTAACGTGCATTGTGCTGCCCATTCCCCCCAGCCTCTGCCTTGCAGGAAAACCTGAGCTGCCCCTGCCCCATAACCCCAGCGTTTGTGCCGGCATGGAGTCATTGACAGGTTGCCCTTTTATTCACACGATCAGCTCCCCAGGAATCTTTCCCTAGGCATTTTGATCCCACAGCATGTCAATGGTGGCCCGGAAAGGGATGGACCCTGCCCCCGGGTGCCCAAGGTCTAGGGGAGCTGAAGGTCTATTCAGCAGCAGAATACCCCAAGCCAGCAGGTGGGATACGGGAACCCTTAATCCTAAATCATTTTTCTTGCTGGCATCCCTTTTTTTGTGTGTTTTGAATTATTATTATTATGGCCAGCAGCGAGGCGTGGGCTCGCCGCCTGGGAGAGCGATATTATTCGCCTCCTTTTGTGCATGGTACCATGTTTGAATTGAGAAACAAAGCTGAGCAGCTTGTGCCTCCTGTTGGAAGCCTTCCTATCCCGCTGGGGATCCGGGACCTTTTCATCTCAGCCCATACACTCCGTAGGCTTCTGCCTCTTCCCATCTTTAAGTCTTTAGTAAATATCATAAAAGAGAAAATAAAGGCAATCCCAGGGGCTCAGGATTCTTACCTTCCCTACATTAAAAGGAAGAAAAAATAGAGAAAGCAGAGATTTAGCTTCGTTTTATCATTTTTCATGCAGAGCTTGCAAAGAGTAAATAGTATTTAGCCCCATTTTGGAGGCTGGAGGCACTTTGGAGCAGGGTCTTTTTTACTCTCTGTGTGTGTACCCCAATTTTGAGGGGTTCCAGACCCTAAGCCAGGCTCCTGTTCCTGTGGCAGCGGTCATCAGGTGCAGCCGGGAGAAGGAAAGCAAAGAAAAGAAGGAAAAGAAAGGAAGGAAAGCATCTGCCAGGCAGATTCCAGCTGGGGTGCCCTCGATCCAGTGATGCTGAGGCCACAGGCAGGGTGGACAGGGAAAGGGGGTGCTCAGTCCCCCTGGAAACCAGCTGGAGACAATTCAGCTTCAAACTGGGCACCCTAAGCCTAACCCACCCGTTAGTGGTATGATGGCAGGCAAAGCAGGGGAGGTTGTGTCCCGATGCTAGTGGGAAGGAATTTACATTGCTGCTAATAAAGGAGCTGTTTAAAAACATTTTACTTCTTTTAATTTGCTGTTTCAAACTGGATGCAAATGCTTGGAGGAAACTCTTCCCTTTCCATGAAGTTTTTGATTATCTGATGGAAGGCAATTCCAAACAGGACAGAAATATTTCCTTTTTTTGTTTCAAATCCAAACCTTTGGTTTGGCTTGGCTTTCAAAACCCCAAATCAAACCATTTCAATCTGAAATAAACCCCAAAATGTTTCTACTGCATTTAGATGCTTTTCATTGGAAAAACGAAAGTGCTTCCTCCAAGAGTCTCCAACAAAAGGGTCACCCCTGTGATTCCTGTCTTGAAGTGCATATACTGGGTGATCAGTTGTAGGTTTGACACACAGGCAGGTTGGCAAAAGCCATAACTCAATTTTCCAGCTCTGGTATGCTCTGACAACTGCAGTTGCACAATTCCTTGTTATTTCCTACACAGAGGAACTTTATGGCAGTAGGTTTCTTGGCATGGATTTTGGGGATGGCACTTCTTTGTATGAATAATGATGTTCACATGTGGTTGCTGTTCATTCTTTACTCTTTAATACTTCCTTTTCCTTCAAAGACATTTCCAGGCCAGGTTTTCAGTTACGTTCATCTGAGATGGAGGAAGAGTCTCTTCAGAGCAGTTCTTGCCCTTGGTTCTGCTGTGCCTGGAGAGTGGTGGAGGTGCTGGGTGATTCCAAGGTGCCTCAAGGGACCTTTTGAGGGTCCCTCACCCAAAAATGACATGTCCTCTCTGCAGAAAGCTGCCAGCTGAGAAATATTTGTCTCCTCTCCAGGAAAGTCAGCAAGGTGGGGACTGGTCTCCAGCTCAAGGACAGTCTTCTGCAGGAGATGTGGGGGAGCTTAGGGATGGGGCAACAGGCACAGACTGCACCAAGAGCTTCTCCTGCCAGCACTGGGGCAGGGGGAGAGACATGGCAGCTGATGGAGGTCACAGTCCCACACCTCACCAATATCCCAGCCTTGAAGTAGGCACACGGGGCACAACCCAGATGCCAAAATTTGTCCATGCAAATAGCTGTATAATTAGGAGCTCGCAGAAAAACAGCCCATTCCCAAGAAACCCCTGAGGAGCAGAAGGGCTTAAACTCCCCATGACTCTCATTTTCAGTACCTCGTTCAGCTGGCGTGAGCCCAGGTCTCCACTGGTGCAAATACAACTGGAAAAGAAATGAGTTTGCTGCCCTGATTGCTTAGAAAAGTTGCAAGAAAACACATCTCGGTCTGTAAAAGCACGGGAGGCAATCAGTGCTCACTCTCTCCTGTTATCTGGCTCTTTGCTACTGTGAGTGATGGGCACATCAGCAGCACTGTCCTGCAGGAGATCTGCAATGTGTGGCATTGCGAACAACAAAAGAAGCTGTGGTTGCTTTAACCTAAAAAGTTTGCCCGGTATCGTTGGGTTGATATAAAGCTTTTCACTGGGGGTGTGTGGGCGAGGGCTCGTGTGTGCGTGTTTACCAGTGCAGCGAGGAATGCAGTTTGAATGGCTTCTCTGACGGTTTGGATGCAGCTCTGCAGGTTCCCTGAGGACTCTAATAATTGGTACATTTGGTTTGCTTTTCCTTATTATTTCTAAGTTTTCCAGCTCTAACGCCAAAGGAGCCTGTATTCTATGTAATTATTACTCAAAACTTTGAAAACATTAAGTAGGAAAAATAGGCCATTAAACAACTAAGAAGCAAAGTAACAAGTGTGAATTATGGCTCTGCCCTGTGGTTTGACTGTGATGGGTTTGTTCCACCCATGGAGAGATCTTGGAGAAGGGTAGGTTGAGTGGGTTGTTTTGCTTAATCTCTCTGCTGTCAGAGTTGCAGTCCCCGGAGAATGCAGATCTATAGAGAAATGTGCCTACCCTTTGAAACGCAGCGCACATGCCCAGCTCCCAGCAAAGGACTTTTGTTCTGCTCTGATTTATACAGTTCTCTGGGGCAAAGAGAAGTGGCTGTCATGGTTGCAAGGATTACTCGCTACTGGAGGGAAGGGTGGACTATGCAAGAATAATTTGTTCTCTTGACTGGGCATGGAAATCCCGCTCCCCCTTCCCCCACTCTCCATCCCCCTGCCCCCAGCCCTCACCCACGAGGGGATGCTGGCTCCCGAGGCCCTGAGCACCGCAGCTCTGCCCCCAGGCTGGCCAGAGCTGGCTCCGCTCCCTGCTGGCCAGGGCGTCGGGAAACTACAACTACCTGGAAAGAGGTTGTAGTGAGGGAGGGTCCGATCTCTTCTCCCAAGTAACAGGCCATAGGACAAAAGGAAACGGCCTCAAGTTGCACCAGGGGACGTTTAGATTGGATATTAGGAAAAATTTCTTCACCGAAAGGGTTGTCAAGCATTGGCACAGGCTGCCCAGGGCAGTGGTGGAGTCGCCATTCCTAGAGGTATTTAACAGATGTGTAGACGTGGTGCTGAGGGACATGGTTTAGTGGTAACTTGGCAGTGTCAGGTTGATGGTTGGACTTGATGATCTTAAAGGTCCCTCCCAACCTAGACGATTCTGTGATTCTATGAAATGCCTGATACAGGGTGATCCCTTCCCCTTGCGCTGCCAGCCCCAGTGAATGATAACCTGGGGACACTCCTGCCCTTTGCCCAGGGCTGGAAGAGGGCTATTGAGTCTGAGTGTCTCACCCAGGGCAGTGGAGAACGCCTACTGCAGACAGCAGCTCATTGCACCCTCTTAGACACCTGCCCGAGGGTGAGGTGCACCACCCCAGAGGCAGCTGCTTCTCCCCCAGGACTCTGAAAGGGGATTCGGTGTGCCTAGCTCAGACGTAACCCACATGGCTACCAAAACGCAGCCTGCAAGGCGTGTGGGCTTGCACCGCATCCACAGGTCGCTTATCCACTTAGTGCGCTTTGTCTGTAAGCTCTTCATGATGAACATCTTCCCAGTCCACGCAGAGTGCCTAGCCCAGTGTGGCCCAGCTTGGGCTGAGGTTTCTAAGCGTTACTTCAATGTGAGGAAAGCCTGTGGGTCTGCTCCTGGGGTAGGGATGAGGACACCTGAGCTCCTGTGGCCGTGGTGGTGGGGCTGTGGCCACCCTGCAGAACAGAGATGCCTCAGAGGGCTCAGTTCATCCATCCGAGGGTCATTTGCCAACACCGGTAACTCACTAGTTCCAGCGAAGGATGTGACTTCAGTTATCTGCTCCTGGGATTTTTCTGCTTGTTTGTTTTGTTTTCATTTGAGGAGGAGGAGGAGGAGGAGGAGGAGGAGGAGGAGGAGGGTGCTGCCTCCACACACACAAGGCCATCCACCTCTGAACCCCAGTGCCAGAAGCCCTTTTCATGCTGTATAAACTTTATTGGAAAATCTGTTTCACTTGTGGGGGGGCGGTGTTGGTATTTTTTTTCTCCCCCAGTAACACACCATGAAAAGGCTCATTAAAAAGTGAGCTCCTCGTTCTGATTAATCCTTCCAAGCAGGCAGAGGTGACACATGCTAATGACATTTCCAGCCAGGCTTGTCCCCTGAGACGCCTGCTGCTGTTGCAGGCTGAGTACTGCCGAAGGAGACGGCGTGTTGGACGTCGGAAAGGTTGCTCTTGGCTGCAGACTTCATTTGTAGTGGAGAAATGCCTGTGGGAGCCAGGCAATTGCTGTCTCTCCGGCAGGCCTAGGAGACTTTGTTCTCCAGATGCATCTCACGGACTGTCCTCCTGTGGACATAGGCTGTTCCCGGCCTCCGGAAGGGCTCAGGAAGATGAGGAATGGACATCCCTGGCATCTGCACAGATCCCTGCAGCACGTACCGAGCTGCTGACTGAGGACTTCTCCAAGGCACTGGAGCGCCTGTCTTCACCAGGTTGTTTTGTTAACCTCAGACTGCTGCTTGGCCCCTGCCAAAGCTCTGATGTTCTTGGAAAACACAGGGCTAAAGAGACGCCTTTCCAAAACAACAGCTGACTTAGTGAACTGGTTGGCCATTGGCTTAGCAGGCACCAAACGCCAGCAAGCGGGAGCTTGGAGGGAGGTGGATCTCCTTGGATCTCATGTCATTTGCCTGGGTTTGGTGATGGGGAGGTCTACCTTTACCCCCAAACCTTTCTCAGCTACTTTCCTTACAATCCAAAGCTGACTTCTTGTGGCAGTCCTGGGATGCGGGTCGTTTTAATGTTGTGGGGACCCAAAGCTGAAATATTCCTGTTGGAAATGAAGATCCCTGTTCAGCTGGAGAAACTAAGAACCAGGGCTGTTCCCAGGCTGGGTCAAGGACATGCCTGGGGCCACCCAAGGTGTGCCGAATGGAGGGCAGACCCTGCTCAGGAGATGCCGAACAGCCTGAGCTGTGCTGACATTTCTCCTCTTGGACCCAGCTACCCAGTGACACAAGGCAGAAAACTGTCAGAAGAAAGCCCTCAGCCCTGCCAGCTTCCCCTGCCCTGAGCAAACATCCAGTCCTTAACGCGCAGCGTGTTCCACGTAAGCCTTGACATGTACCAGTGCGGTGTACCCGGCGTTGACTCCCAACAGCCCTGCTTTTCTCTGAGGGTCTTGGCACTTGTGGCCAAGAAACATAAGGGCTCTGTAATGCTTTGTTGGGCCGGGAATAAAGTGAATTTGTTGAAAGAAGGTTACCATGTTATATAAGTAAGAAAAAGGGAGTTGTATTTAAACTGGCACGGGGCAGTTGTTTTCACTTAAACAGAGCTATGCACAGAACACAGCACATGGCTGCTTCTTCGGTGAGGTGTTGTTCGTTTTGGCCCAAGCATCTCTGGGTCAGGGAGGCAAAGCTATGGTCCATCCGCGGGGGAGGCAGAGGAAGGGGAGAGATGCAAAGGGCAGGACAGAGCAGTCCACGTTGCTGGAGCCGGGAACTCGTCTGGCGTGAGCAGGCATATCCCCTTGCCAGCTCCTGAGCTGCCAACGCAGGGTCCAGCTGGGGCTGATGCAGGGCAGTCCCAGCTGGCGTTGAGTCCAGCAGCTGCCCTGATCTTCTCCCAGTCACTCCCAGCTTGGTAGTTCAAAGGATCCCTTGCAGACAGGCCAAGTTGGAGCATTCCCAGCACTGTCCTGGTACAGGTTTGAGTCGTATTTGGGCTCCAGCACAGAGAGCATGCTCTGGAGCCAGTTTTAGTACATGAGGGTTTTCACCAGTTGAAGGTGTTGGAAATGAGTAGGAGCTGGACATGGAGGTGGCAGAGCATCTCTGGCTTGACTGCTCAGCACAGGGAGTCCTTGCAGGCACGGCTGGGTGAGCCGGCGTGAGGGCTGCTGCCATGGGTAGGGGGGCTGCATTGCCCAGCGTGGCGGGCAGCAAGAAGGGGTTACACCTAACACAGAGACACGCTAGAAGGGTGCATACAGCTCTTTCTCGGCTGCTGCACTGAGGAGTTTCTACACAAGCAGGACAGCTGAATGCAGCAGGAGCTGGGTTTGGTGGGTGTGTGGCCACCTCCATACTCAGCATCACCTTCTATGAGGCAGCCGGCATGTGGCTCTCGGGGCCGGGGCTCAGCTCTGCCTGTTCCGCCTCTGTATCTCCTGCCCGCACTGGGAGCGGCGCAGCCCCTCAGCCTCGGGGCAGCAGCATCATCTGTGGAGGGGCCTTCAGTCCTCTCGGGAGTCTTGGCAGGGTGCAGAGAAGCTGATCCACGAACCAAATCAACCAGCAAAGGATTATGGAGAGTTCTCTGTCTAAAATCTTTGTAGAAAACCTGAGCTGAAGAAACAGGGCATAAATGCGATGCTTGGCATCATAGGGGATATATGGCACTCACTGCAATTTTCAAAAAGCTCTCCATTTAGCTTGAAATTGCAGACACACTCTCTCTCAGCAGGTCGGTCGAGCTCAGAGCCATGTGCTGATGTCTTTCAGAGGAAGCCTACGAGGGGTGTCCCATTTTCAGCCATGGAGATGCACTACTGTCCTAAAGAGAACTTTTAGGGTTAAATGGGGAATGAAACGCAGGCCGGAGGAAAAAAAAGATCAGGTTGAACTTTGCCAAAACAAGTGGTGAAAGGCACCAGTTGTGGGAGGGGATGGGACAGGAGACTTTTTTCGTGATGTAGCTGAAAAGGGTGGCAACAGCACTGGCAACTTTGCAGAAAAAGCCCCCAGGGCCATGGCGGGGTCTGATGGACTTTTCCTACCTCTTCCTTCAGGGTCCGGGCACAGCGAGCTGTGAGATCCTCGCCTGCTTTATCTTGGGTGGCTGAACCAGCCCGTGTTAAAAGGAGGTGAACATAACACAATAGAATTCGACTTTGTTTCTGTGCTGTGCGGTTCATTCAGAGGGATTACAGGCGCTTTTCAGCCTGTTACCACCTGGAGAGGCAAATACAAGGGAGTGCTGGTTCGAATAGGCTACCCACCGAGCAGCCTTAGTTCTGCCAGAGCCAAAGTTGCAGAAGGTTAAAAATGATCCGGGCAGGATCCAGCCCGAACAATCACCCAGAGCGGGGGGACGTGTTGGGCGCGCGGGGATGCCGGCCAGCGCTGCCTGGGTTTGTTAGCAAAGGGTTTGGAGTCATCAGCTGCGGACAGCCAAGGGGGCAGCTCGCTGTGGTGAGGCCCTGAGCGGGATGCAGGCATGAAACCAAGCTTAAGATCCCTCTAAAGGAAACTATCTATCTCTTACATTTTTTTAAGGAAAAGAGAACTGCATAAGGGGTAAGGTCGGAGGTTGATGGGGCTGAGCGAAAGACCTGTATGGTCAGGGGAATAAAACCCTCCGCCCCTGTTTCTTGATAAGGGTGTTATTGTGGCTGAAGGGATAAATGCTGGAGGGCATCAAGGTGTTATGGGCTGTGTCTCTTCTCCATGCTGATGTGTGCCTAGCTGCAGTGTCTCCGTGTCCTACGAGGAGGGATGGAGTTGCCCCGAGCACCTCGGTGTGAGGGGAGCGGGAGCGCTCCTCCATTCCCTGTGTGGCTGGAGCTGACAGAGCATCCCAAAGGCCCGGTGCGGAAACTTGAAGCCCCCTTTCTCATAGACTGGCTGAGCATCCCAGACCCATGGCCATCCTCCTCATCTCCAGCCGTTCTGAAAGCAATGCTTTTTCCATCCAGGTGGAGTCCCTGAGCTTCAGTTTGAATAACGTTAATTTGGGGCTGTTTTGCCTGAAAGAATAGGCTTTTCGGTTTGTTAAAAATGTGAGCTGAGCGTCAGCAGATGCGAAGGTTGTTTTCAAGGGTTTGTTGCTGATGAAGCCTCCCTAGAAGCATGCATCCTATGTCCTTAGAGTGATATACTAGCAACGTCCTTGCAGCTCTGCGGCCGAGGGCAAACGGGATGGGAAGCAGAGCAAGCAACAGCACCAGCCCCCCGGCACTGATGGTCCTTAGTCCTCAATCCCTTCAAAGGACTCCTTAAGAAAGCGGCCCATTTGGGGCAACATCTATGGCTGGAGGCTCGCGTTGAGCGGGTGATGATGGAGGGTGGGTGATGATGTGCCAGGGCTGCGCTTTCACAGTCCCAGGGGCACATCTCCTCCCCACACGCTGCCAGTCACAGCCACGCAGAGAAGGGATCCAGGGACTGGAACCAGTGATAAATGACCCAGCAGAAGTCTGAAAAAGAAAAAAAAAAAGAGACTAAAACCTTGCGTCTCAGCTGGGACGCTCTCCATGCAGCTGTCCAAACAGAGGGGAAAAGATCTGCCTGCGTCCATGCTGCTGCTGAAGAAACACCCTCCAGCACCAAGGGACGCAGATCTCTCCCCATCGCCCAGGGAGGCATCAGGGGCACGGGCAGGACTTCTGCCCCGACTCCGGCAAGCCACGGGGTGCTCCATCCCCAGCATGCTCTGGACACCCTCTGCCTACATTGCTGTCACTGCGCTGCACCCACAGCGGTCCGGTCTGTCTGCAGGAGCAGCTCCTGGGATGAGCTGTGTGGCTGGAGAGCTCTGCTGCATCCCATCAGTTTTAATCCAGGGAAAACTGTGCCCTATGGACCAACAGTTTGGGACCCTGCCCAAGCAGCAGCCAACAGCAAGTAGCTGTGCTGCAGCACTCCCAGCCACACACCACTGGTCCCTGAGCAGAAACATCCCCGTGCCATCTTCAGGGAAGGGCTCTGAAGTTGCGTTTGAAACATCATTTGAAAAACTCAAGTTTTTATGTCTCCCGTTCACTGGGAAAACACAGCTCAAAGGACCTTGCACGTGCTGCCAGCTCCGGCNGCTGTACGCAGAGCCCAGGGATGGCACCGGTTCAGCTCTCGCCCACAAATGGCTCAGTGCGAGGCTGCAGTAGATACTTCGATTTCTGATTACAAGTGTCACTCTAGTTCAGCTTGTCAACAAAAGCAATAAATCAATCCCTCTTGTTTGCGCACCCTGAAATGGTGCAGCTGGAACGAATCTGCTCTGTTGCTTTCAAAGGGAGAAGAAGGGTTTTCTCCCTCTGGGGGAACGTGCTTGGCCATAGGTGAAGAAGACTTGAGCTCCTGCTGGGGGCAGGGGGGGGAACGGACATCAGAGAGAGCTTTAGGCTGATTGTTCAAGCCTGTTTTTAAAAGAAGCAATGTTTGTCCTGGTGAAGATAAGTTTGTTTCTCTGCTTGTGATTGGAGGTTCTCAGGTCTTTCAGGTGAAAACACGTCTGTTTTCCAACTGGAGTCAGCAGCCATCCCGTTGTTGACTGCCAGGACCTCAATCCAACACCCCGCATGGCAGCCAGAAAATGCTAAGGGCCAAATTCAAGCCCTTGAGAACGTAAAAGAACTTCAACCACTAACGCAGGGCTGGGAGCCATGTCCCCTTTATGTCTCAACCTCTCCTTGCCGTACCACCCTTGCTAGGCTGGCGTTTGCCCCTGATCCCTCCTGCTCCTCTGGGTCAGACAGCAGCAAGGTGACACTTTGGTGGGTGTGACGGGTTCATTTTCCTCATCTCAACCCCGGAGTCCCTGTTTTTGCGGTTTTCGAAGACATTGTTTCCTAATGTAGGAACATCCCTTTAGGCCCTGAGCGTTCCCTGACATCAGCGCGAGCGCGGCGCAGCCCGTCGGTTTACAAACATCTGGGTTCCTAGGAAATGCCGCGTATTCCTGCCGGTACTCTGCTGTCTGTTAACGCTTATAAAATTATGTTTATTTCCTGCCGTGGGGATCAGGCTTCAGCTCAGGGTTATTTCCAGGGCTGCGGCGAGCTTTGTGCCAGAGAGGCAAACCGTGGCAAACAAGTACTTAAAAGCCTTGTGTTCAGCAATGGGCAAACCACAGACACTTCAGAGGTTTGGCTTGGGAAACTGGTCGCCTGAAGGAAGGCAAGAGAAACCGATGTGCACAGGAGCACCCCGAGCTGCTCTGGGGCCGGCTGCGGAGTGGGGATGGTCGTCCCGCTCAGCTCTGAGGCTGTGGCCGGTGGGGTGGTACCTGGCCCAGATGGGACAGTGGCACACATCACCCCTGGGGACGTGGCTGGGCTTCCCCGTGGAGGTGGCTGGTGGTCCGCAGAGCAGCTGGCCCGAAAACCCAGCCAAAATAACTTCTGTGGGAGGGATGTTGCACATCAGCCCCTGCTGTAGTCAGGCTTTTTGGAGCTAATATGCGTCTGGGTCTCCGCAAGACCTCCAGGTTTGCTTTGGGGCGAGCAAGGGCAGAGGCAGGGGTTTGCTTTGGGCAGCGCTGGCTCATCTGGCTGGGGTGGGAAGGGTGGGTTTCAGGCAGTCGTCTCTTGTCTGGAGGGATGTCCCATCCCAGGGCGTAGCTGTGCGGCCCCGCATGCCTGGGAAGGGGAGCCGAGAGTGGGCGAGCGCCTGCGGCTCTGGCCAAGCTGGGAACTGCAAAAACTTTTCTGTCCGGAGGTGGGCTTGAGCTCAAACTTGTTTCCTTTTTCTTGCCAAAGCATCTGCTGTCCTGCACACTTCCCTTCCCCCCGCTGCCTCCAGGATTTCAGGCCATAGAAATGTTTTATCTGATCCCCCACCCCAAAACTCCCTTTGGTTTGATGGTCTGTGGCTTGATTTCCCTCCTCTGATTGCCTTGAGGTGACCTTGGCTTTGCAGCGCCCTTTCGCAGCGGAAAACCAAAATGCTGCATTTCAAAAATGCCCAGATGGGTATTTCCAATGACCTAACAGGAAAATCAGCGTTTCTTTACAGCTCAATCACCGTGACTTCGTGAGCAGCTCCAGCTGGTCCCAAGCTGCTTTAATCGATCAATAATTTGTTTGGCTGGAAAATGCCCCCTGGATGGGTTTGGATCCCGCAGTCTCGGGGCTGGTGGGTCTGGGTCCTGTGATGATCGCTGCGGTCCAGCCATGCAGGACTGCAAATTTGAAAACTGGGCTGTAACAGCTGTGAATGTGCAATGCCCGGTGAGGAGCCTCTTAACCAGGAGCACTCACAAGGCTGCGGGGGCTGAGCAAGTCTTGGTAGATTTTTTTACCTAGCCAAGGGCAGGACCAGATGTGCCACCATGGGAAGTGGCTGCGAGATGCATCACTTGGCCCATCCCCAGCCAGCTGGTGCTGTGATGGCCACATCACCATTACACAGTGCTTTCTGTTGAAGTCACGGATGGAAATAGAAGCTGACCCCAAAATGTGGGCAAACCTGGGTTTAGATGCTGGTCTGCATCTGCACTAGTACACATAAGCTTCTTGTCACCACATAGCCTTGGGCTGTGGGTGGCATAGCTTGCTGCGTGGTGGGGGACACAGCCACCCTTGCGGGTGGTACTGGAGGGCTTTAGGCTCCCTTTCCCTTTGTCACCCCACCATAAAGCCTCCTTGATCTGCATGGTTCATCAGCAAGACATGAGACGTCTCTCCTCCTGCTCATGCCACGAGGATCCCATCGCCCACATCAGAAACGCTCCTCAGCCCAAACTGCTCACAGGGGCTATGGGACAAATGACAAGCAGGGGTGCCCTCATGGATGGAGACTTTGGGGGAAAAGGGAGCAGCTGAAGTTAGAAACGCTGGAGAAATCACTGGCACAGCAGCACCCCTGGGCCCAGCACTCAGGGTCCTCTCCCGAGGTGCTCAGTGTCCTCAGCACCCGGCAAAGCCAAGAAGGTTCCCATCTGCAGGGATCGGGCCCTTCGCTAACTGTGTATTGTTATGGAAAGCCTCTTGCCGGGCCCTGTGAAGTCATTCAGACTCGTTTTGTGGCCATGCTGGAATGCACTAACCAGGAGTTTTTTTGAGGTCAGAAAGGAATAAGTCTTTTGCAGACAATTGATGTTGTTATTAAAAACATCCACGAGAGAGAGGAGGGGGGGAGGGAGGTCCTCTTTCCTGTTTGGGAAATAGTTTCTCACTGCATCCATCAAGCAAAAGAATCCTGTATGAAAAATTAATTTGAAAAAAAAGTTTCTGGGGCACACGCGCCTGAAAATGAACCACAGCGTTGGCTCAGAGCAACGTCCAAGACTCAAAAGCTGAGGCCAGATTAAAATACAGGATTCCTTGCTCCCAGCCGGTTGCTTTAACTGGAGGAAATGCAGTTTCCTTAAAAGAAATGCAATCTCCTCTCTGCAACACTTGGGCAAAATTCATGAACTTCAGCTGAAGCCTGGAGCAGGTCTCCCACAGAGACAGACCGGGTCTAAGTCTAGCGCAGCAGCTGGGACTGCAGGAAAGTGGGGATTGCTTCAAAAAAAGGAAGAAAAAAAACCCCAAGATGAAGGGATTAGGCCTGTCACCCTGCCCTCCACATTGTTAATCTTCCAGCCCAGGGCAAGCGGTTTTTCCGACTCCATCCCGCAGCAGTAAGATGTCACCCCAGGTGTGACCCGAGAAGCAGCCACATCACGTGGCACCATCACACCACGGCCACCCTCTTGCCGTGAGAGCCAAGCCTGGCTCTCTGCACCATTAGCACGATGTGGTCCCTGGCATGGAGCTGGCCTGGACCAGCTTCCCCCAGGTTTCCAACCACAATGAGGGGTCATACATCCAGAGACCCTTCCCACGGGACACTGGTGATGGACAGGAGGGAGGACAGTCTGAACATGGGCTGAGAAGTGTCCCTGGCAGGTTAGATCTAAGCTATAGGCATAACTTCAGGGTATTTGGGGATGGGAATATGTTCACCGCTGGCTTCGGGATTTGTGGAGACATGGTTCAATTCCTGCCCGTGCCCAGGCTGCCCCTTAAGCACCCAGTCATGCTCCGTCCTCGCTGTCACTGCAGGGATGGTCACGGTCCAGGCTCAGAGCCAGGACACAATGAAGCCTTCTCTGGCAGTGGTGGGATGGGCAGTTTTAGGGCCGAAGTGGCCCATCCCTTGGCTCAAGTGGCACAAGCCGGTCTCAGAGCATCCTCTTCACCATCGCCAGCGTCGCCACTCTGCCCGCCCCGTGGTTTCCCAGGGATGTCTACACATCTGCAGCCTTTGGTTTGAAACGATCCAGATCTGCAGAATGTGCCAGGGGCAGTCTGAGCTGTGGAGCTAATTGCCCGTGATAAGCTAATTAAAGGGTTCTGATAAAATCTGCCTGGCAGGCGCAGGAGTGTGTGGTAGCCCGGGTCTCCCCCCAGGGCGAGGGAGAAGGTCCTGGGACACCCTGGGCTCCATTAGATCCCCTGCACCGACCCCCCTCCTCCTCCCCGGCCCTCAAGAGGTTGTCAACACCTTTGCCTGGGCCTGGGCTGTCTCGTTGTCATTGCTCAGTCCTTTCTTTGCCCCAGCGTGGTTTTTGGCAGTGACCCTGGGGTTACAGATGTGAACGCTGGATGCTGGCAGGGGCTTCATAGCGACAGCCCAGCAGAGAGCCCGGAGCTTGGAAAATGCGGGTGATGTGGCATTAGGAAACCGGGGACCCCAATATCCTCCTCTCACCCCCAGAGAACCCACTGCTGGGAATGTCCGTTCCTCAGGTCTTGGCTGAAGTGAAAAGCGAAGAGTTTCCACAGCCGAAAGCAGCTTTTGTTGCCCTGAAGCATGTGCAGCTTTTATGTGTTTGGGTATTCACGTCAAGCTCTTCTCCAAAGACCTGCCCAGTTGCCATGAATGCTGTCATGTCTGGGGATTAACCATCCTCTTCAAACACATCTGGTGTTTCCTGGCCCCCCCTGCCCAGGTGAAAGGAGCAGCAAGGGCCAGGCTGGCCAAGGCAGCGTCCCAGGGCCATGGCATGCGTGGGAGGTGCACCCCAGCAGAAAAGCTGGGAAATCCCTGTGTTTGACTAGCTTTGATCAGGATTAAATCCCTCAGACAGAAACAGAGGCACAGCCCCAGGAAGGCTGGGGCTGCGTGTTTTGACTTTCCACCATCAAAGTTTGCCCTAAACGACCCCAAAAAGCGTGCAGGTAGCCGCGGGCTCTGGGCTGGGCAGTGGACTGCTGCTGCATTTCCAGGTGCGTCGTCCTTGCCCGAGGGGGGCTGTAGGGTCAGATTTGGTGGCTTTACTTCAGGACAGAGTAGATGTCTGCCTGCTTCATCCTTGATGATGCTGGGTCAGTGGGATCACTCCCAGTCCCACACTGCTTCAGGGCTGGGCTGAGCTGGGCAGAGCTGAGAGCTGAGCATCCTTCATGGGGTGACCTCTGGTGCCGGCACAGTGTGTCCATACTGTCCCTTTCCCCTTGTTCCTGCACCACCAGGCATTTTGGCCATCCGTGCCCTCAGGACTATGCTCAAGAACTGACTTAGGGTAGAGGAGACTTGGCTTGAAGTCCCTGCCCTGCCCAACAGGTCCCATGGCCCCAAAGACACATGTATTTCCAGCTCATCAATTCTTTCTATAAGAAACCCAACACCTCTATGATCCCACCTTATAACCTCTCCATGCCTTGGTTTTGCCACTTATAAAAGTGGATAATAGCTGCTTGTGAGGATGAGCACACGCAGACTGTGAGGCTCCTCAAGATGTTGGCATTTACCGAGCACCCGGGCTGCTGAATGATCCCCATCACTTACAGCAGCCCAGCTCCGGGGTGAGCTTTCAGCCAGTGCAGACTCTCACTAGCCAGCTGCGAAGCAGGCGAAAGGAAAAATAACGTATCCGTATCCCATGGCAATCAGAGGGAAAGTGAGAAGGTGAAATACCGTGTTCCAGATGGGCACGTGTGTGGGACACCCAAGCTGACAGCTGTTCCCTTACAGAGGGTGGGATGTGGCCTTTTAACATTCATAGGTGCTGGGGTCTTGATGTTTGATGTTGCGGGACGGTGCAGAATGGTCCCGTTCACATGCGGGTTTGCAGTGCTGCCTTCCGCAGAGACCTCTGCAGCAGGGGGAGGATGCTGTGCTCATCCCCGTTGGCCGCCTGCCCTCCCCGACCTTCTAGAGCCCAGGCAGCAATCAACATTTTTGCCCTGAGCCTGTTACAGAAAACCATTAACAGTAGCACCGCTCCCCTGATAAGGAGGGATAAGCCTGTCAGCTTTTGATAAAACCCCAATCTCCAGGAAAAAAAAAAAAATAAATACACCAGTGCCTTGCAGGGGAGAGCTGGGACTGCCCAGCCTGGCCGGGGAGCACTGAGCAGAAAGCCGGCGGTGACCCGCAGCGGTGGGGGTAGCAGGGCAGCCAAGCTTGTCCCAACACCTCCGTGAAATACTTTCCTGTCCGTGCTGATGATAACGCTGATCAGGAGGTCAGGCACATAAGCTGGAGTTTTCCTTCTTTCTCAGATCCCCTCCGATAGCGTCCCGGCGATAAGACAGCTCTGTTTACCCGGGCGCAGCCGGGGCCACAAAGGAGAGCTTTGTCCACAGCCCCGAAGGTGCGAATATCGCTGAGCAAACACAGGCATCCTCCGCTCTTCACACCTGCGTGGCGTGTCGAATGCCAGCCTGGAGCCGGTATGGGCTCCAAGTTGATGTGGGACGGGTGGTGGCTGCTTGGCCCCGTCAGCCTCTGGGATTTGTGCTCTGCGGTTGCAGCGTTAGCTCAGGTTTTAGAAGACTTGGAAGCAGAACTAAAATCCATCTCTGTTGAGGTTTCCCAGCTAGAGTTGAATTTTTTTAATGCATCTAACATCTTTCTGCAGACCCACAGACAATTCTGGCTCCTGTTACCTGGAGCTCTCAGCCTTTCCCAAAACAAAACCTCCCAGGTTCCCTCTGAGGCACATGCCCGCTTCCAGAGAGGGAAACTGAGGCACAGTGGTGTTAGGCAGCTTGGCCAGGATTACGCTGGGATCAGTAGCAGACCCATGGTAGGACCTTCTCTGCGTCTGGTGGAGTGTGTGAGGGTGGCAGACCGCAGGGAAAGGGGATGGTGCAGCTGCGTTTGTCACCAGCCATCGTGGCCCAGGGAAGTGTGTGCCCACGCACCCTCGGGAGAGGCAGTGGCGGGCAGGAACGGGCTTGGCAGCGGGGAGAGCGGACCGCTGTTGGTTGCCTTGGCATCAAGACAGCTACCAAATTTTGGGGTGTTCGTAGAGCAGGAACAAGGGCAGAGCAGAGGCAACACACACAGCGATGAGCGTCCCGCCTTCCTCCAGCCATGCATGGGGGGATGGATGGCCCCTGTTTTCATAGTCGCTGTAGGACTGATTGAAGGGGGATTAATTTGCAGCAACCTATTGCATTTTATTACCATACCGGGAGGCGATGTGGTGGTGCCTAGCCCCAGGCTCCTGGAATGCAGTTTCCCATGCACACTCCTGCCTCAGCAGAGCACTTTGCAGATTTCCAGGGGCTCGGGCCCTTTTCAGGGTTGCTTGCTGGTGAACCAAACCAGCCAGAAGTGATTAGAGAACCTCACGGCCAGAAAAACAGGGAGGGAGCCACCATGCAGGGCAGATCGAGGCTAATTTTGGACCAGTGGCGCTTGATCCCTGCTTTTGAAGACACTGGTTTTCACTGTGCAACAGCTATTGCAAGAAACCGGTCCTATGGAGTACTAATCTATTTTGAAATACATTAATTAATGTAAAGGGTGAAAAACATTTTCAAAAAAGAGGTGACTGTCAGTCTCAGCCTGGCAGCTTAGGATGGCTCCAGGTCTTTTATCTGGACCCATGTGTCCTTTTTTGGCACAGCCAGGGCTTTGAGGTTGAGGATGGCACAGGCAGAGATGAGGTTTTCCACCCCTCCTGGGCTGGTTTCTGGGCTGGGAAGCAGCACCGTGCTGGGGATCATCTCCTCGCCAGAGAAAGAGCCGCCGAGCAGAAGTGGCCGAGTCTGGGCTGTGTTGCACGGAGCGGGTACAGCCCGCACGACCGGCCTCTCTGCGGCAGCACAGACGCTCGGCCCCGCTCACCCCGGGTGGAAACGAATGCGCTGAGCTGCCAACTGCTCCCCTGAGCCAGCTCGGCCTCGGAGAGAAACCAAAACCCTTCCCGAGAGCCGTCATCTGTCAAGCTTGTGTTACTGTCTGGCATGTCAAATGGCCAAGCTGAGGTTTGTAATTCATGGGGAAGGGGAGGAGGCCATGGGCAAGCGGTCCCGAAGCCATCCCATGCTCCATCTCCCAGAGCGAGGCAGGGGCTGGAGCAGCGTCTGCAGGTGCAGGCGGGACCGTCTCCCCAAACAGGCCCACAATGGGGGACAGAATGGAGGGAACCATCCCCTTGGAGAGTCCCTCTCCCTGGGGCTTTTGTCCGTGCTGCAACACAGCAGCTCCGCGGGTCGCTCGTGGGAGCTGCCTGCAGGGTGGCATCCTTTCCCCGCTCCGAGAAGGATGCTGTCTTCTGGGCGGGGGTGACCTTGTCCTTGCTGGGACAGGGGATACGGGGGTTTGGAGGGCTGTAAATACGTAGACGCAGCAACTGGCACTGTGATGTGATCCCAGCAGAGAGGAGGGAAGGCAGCATCAAACCCACAGCCGGGGAAGGACAAAAGGGTCATTCAAAGAAGAAAGCGGTGCCGACAGCCTGCAAAGGGAAATCCTGCGAGAGCTGGTCTTTGGAGAGGTGTTTCTGGTAGAGCATCACGGAGAACCTCACTCTGTGTCACCTCGGAGGGGATGCCACCAAGTTCAGAGGGAGATGACCGGCCATGGGTTACACGTGGCTTCGTGACGGGCTCTGGCGGCAGCCCATGGCTTCCAGCCGCAGGGTCCCTTCGGTAGCGGGTCTGGCTGGGGCCAGTTTAACAATTCCCCTGGCCTTGCTCCAGACGAGATTGGGAAATGATCTAGGGTTAAAAAAACACAACACGTTCCTGAACATGCTTTGTTTGTTTTTAAACTAGAGCCTGGCACGGCCCGACCTCACAGGCGGTTGAATCAGCGCAACGGGAGAGGCAGTGACTGGGCACATGAGTGGCATCATTTTAATCTGGCACTGCCCTGGAGGAATTGTAGCCTGAGCTAGCTGAAAACTGCTTTGCGTTGCTTTCACCCCTCGGCTGTCAGGGAACCATGGCCAAGTTTCCCGGCTTCTTGGGGCAGGGGTGGAAGCAGAGCTAAGGCTGTTTGTATCCTTGGTCCTTTTAGGCTGAGCAGTTTTAATACAGATTTGAAAAGCTTTTGACTCTTTGCTGGGTTGATGGCATATCAGGCCTTTTGCATTTTGAGTAACCTTTGCTCTGAATGTGCAAATTCTTTCAATATCTGTTTCTGCTGTGACATTAACCCTCAAGTGACTGACATGCTGCTGCGTCAGAAATGTAGGAAAACTTATAGGAAAATGTCTTGGGCTGGGGCAGTGATGGCCTGTGCACTGGGTGTGCTGGTTCCTGCTCCTTGCCCTGGGCTGAAGCATCACTTTGAGGTTTCCAGTGCTCAGATCCCCATCGCCACGTGCCCTCCTTTTGAGCTGTGGGGCTCTGGTTTTACAGAAACACAAAGGTTTGGATGAGACCAAGTGCACTTGGGGGCTGGGATGCTGATTTTGGCACCTCGGAAAGCATCCACTCAACCTGCAGCAGTTCATAACTGCCCGTTGAGGTTAGCGCTCTGGACAGGTAGGAGGTAAGCACCGTGGCGTGCGGTAGAGAGAGGAGAAAGGTCTTCTTGCAAAGTCCCACAACCCCCGCAGCGGTGGGAGGAAAGCTGCTGCTGAGATCCGTACCAGATAAGAGGGAAACCACAAGGCCAGAGCCTAAGTGGATAAATTGTTCCCAAGAGGATTCCCCTCAGACTCTAAATAAACATCGTCACTTAAGGAGCACCTCTGAGCTCACTGGGGTGGGCAGAGCTGGGGCTGGTGCTGTGTGCTTTCTCTGATAACCCACAGGTTACAGGGTGAGCTCTCCTGTTAGCTCCTGCCTTTGGATGGCATCCGGATGAATTACGGGATGCAAACAATTCATTTCAAAGTATTTACAACCTCAGGAGGTGGGATTTGGATGGTGCAGTTAAATAAAGCAAGCTGATGACAGCCTGGTATCATCTCCCAGGTTGAAATAAAGAGTTCGCATCTTGACTTTTCCTTCCTCAAAAAAATAAATTAATTAAGCCCTTTCCAGGCTGAAACTTATCTGCAAACTTCTGGCACAACACCTGATTTGCAGAGGAAATCTCCTGGTCAAATGCCACAGCTACTGAAGGAAAGGGAGCTCTTGCTAGATCGCCTAGAACGTGCCTCCCTGAGCGCCATCGCTTCAGTGGCCGTGCCGGGACCTGAGCGTGGGTCCAATGTGCCGGCCGTTTCAGTCCAGAACAGAGCCTGGCACACACTCTGCCTGTGTCCTTCCCAACCACAGGTCAGGCCCCAGGTAAAGTCCACCTGGAGCTCTCATCCCACCCCTCGGAGATGGTTCCTCCAGTCCTTGTTGAGGCAGACTTATGAGGTAGACAAGGAGGCTCGGAGAGCTTTCAGAGGTGCTTTAAATGGAAGAAAACTCCATTCTCTGTTGAAGACCACCTGATGTCCCCTCCCAGCAAACTTGCTGGAGCAAGCAAGGGCAATTTGCAGCCCCTTTCCAGGCGCTTTGACTACAACTCTGTGTGTGTGTGTATGTGTGTGTGTGTGTGTGTGTGTCACCAGGGCTAGGCTTGCTTTGTGATTTGCATCCTGTATTGAGTAATACTGCTTTTGTCTGGGGATGAAATGCCTTGGGTGAGAGGCTGCCACAAATCTCAACATTTCAATGCAACACAACAGGCCCACAGGTTTCTCATCTGTCCTCAGTGCCTGTTGATAGACAGTCAGCTGCCTGGTGGCTTTGAAGGAGCCATCGCAGGTCACTGGAGATGTTCCCGAGGGTTCAAGGCAGGAATACACAAATCAGTGGGACCTCGCGGGCTGCGCGCAGCTGTTTGCCACGTGTGCCGGCTAGCAATGGGGGAGATCTCCACTGCTCAGAGACTGTTAAAATCTGGCTCATAATCTGAACATCTCAGAGCTGTAAATCTCGCAGGCATATGTCTTGCTCTTACCCCTCTGATGCTTCCTGTGCAGCCAGAAATACCATGTGGACAGCCAGGAAATACCTAGGGAGATTTTGGTGCTCCAGTCCAGTCTGGAACCAATAAATGCGGAAGCAGTTATGAAAATATGTCCCTCCCTGAAATGAAAAAAAAAGATATATCAGACCACAGGCAGGCAGGTCCATGCCACAGGTGAAGTTGCGAGTAGTGTCTGTCACTGTTGGAACCAGCTCCTGTGGCATGGGTGGCTGGAGGGGTGGACAGGCCGCCACCATGCCTGGTGTGCAGCTGCCGCCGTGTGCTCTCCAAAGGGATCTCGTGCTGTTGGGAAGAGCTTTGGTCTCACAGCACTGGAGAAAAGTTGATCATTGTGAGTGTCGACAAAGTAACCCTCAGTAGCTGACCTGATGGGACTTGTTCTTTCCTCTTTGGGGTTTGATCTATGAGCGGCTCTGGCCTTTCTCCCTGTATCTGTTCTCAAAACCACATGTGGGAGACCACATACTGGTTATTGGCTTTGCCAAGCTGTCTGCTGCCCAGTTTTGATGGCCACCGGTGCTGATGGACAACTGGTTTACTGTGGATGTGCCTGGTTTGTCCCTGTTGTCTGCTGGGGCGAGGGCAATCCCCAAAACACATTCATGGGTTGAATCCATCAAGCTTTGCTGTTTAGCATTTATTTCTCCTTCCCACTCCCTAGCATCTCCTGAAAGTTCACCCTTCTTGCCGATGTGCCTGCCGATGACCATGGCTGTTGGGGAGGTCTGATGTTCGGAGGTGAATCTTGTACCAAAGGAAGAAAGGAGCACTGCAGGTTGGCACTGCCGCACTCAGCACCTAAAAGTCCACCGGCAGGACAAGCATGTACTTCTCTGTCTATGCAGGCTCGGTTTTGAGCTCGGTTTGGCCAGAGAAAATAATATCTTCAGGGAATTTAGCTGCAAAACTCCATCAACTTCGATCAAACACGTCCCCCATTTTTCAGTGACTTAGAAACTCAGCCAGGCTTGAGCAGTTCTTCTTAGAGACAGCAAAGGACATATCCCTACCAGGGAGCAGTATTTTTCTTTTTAAGCCTTGGCTTTAAATATAAGGGCAATAGGTTTTCTTTAAGGAAAGAAATCCCCAAATTTGTTAGCATTGGCACAACACTCTATTTTTCACTAGCCTCGTTTCTCACCAGCAGCTGAATCATTTTAGTGGGAACTTTTCCAGAAATATTCAACCTGAGTCAGACACCCGGTATCAAATATTTCAGCCTAAACAGTGAGTTTGGCATTTTTTCTACATAAAAGAAAAGGAGGGTTTTATCATTGGAAATCTCAGGCAGGAGTAAATGTTGCTGTTACCATCTCGGGCTTCAGCACTGCAGCGCGTTGTTATACTTTGCAGAACCAGCGTTGACAGGGGGACATCTCCAGGGCTTCCTGGTCCCTGGGGCATGTAGGGGTTTGGGAACTGGGCAAAGTGGGAAGTGAAGGGCACTTGGGGTGTGCAGCATCCCCAGGGAGGTAGTGAGTCACTCTGATGCCATCTTGTCTCAAGCTTTTCCGCAGACTTGCCATTCCTCAGGTTTTTCATGCATGGAATAATCTCCTGTTCCCCAATCCCTTTTTGTGGCACCGGGAAAATTTTCTCAGCATGTTTCTCCCCAGGTCCCCTCTCTCTTGCTTCACGTACATTTGCCATGTGGCCTTTCCTTGCTCTCAGGGGTGTTTCTCGTGGGTGGAGAGGGGCGAGAGGCATTCGCCCTCATGGGGAGCGGGTCAGAGTGTGAGGGGCTGCCCAAAAAACCTTCAGCCCTGGCAGTGGGGGGTCTCTGGGACGCATCAGCAAGGATGGGGCTTTCCTTCCCACCCCCTCCACCAGTGCAGGCTTGTTTTTGCTGCGAGCCAGGTTTGTGGCTCTGGTTTTGTGGGCGATGCCAGCCATAGCTACATATTTCATGGTACACCCGCACACTTTCCTCCGTCTTTTTGCTCTGACTGTCAGGAAAACCCGGGGCCTGGCGCAGACCCTGCGTCTCCCCCTCGCAGCCACAACACCCCGATGGATTTCCCCTTTGGTGGATTAGCTCAAGCAAACCAAACTAATTTCCGATCCTCCTCCTTCCTCAGACTCAACAGCGCACGCAAATGAATTTTCCCGAGCAAAAGTTTTCGTGTAGTGTCGGCCAAGTGGGTCTGTGGTGGGTGGCACTGAGCCACGCGGGAGGGCGCGGGGCCGCCTGCCCTGCAAGCAGAGCTGGATCCGGCCACTCAGTCCTGACAGCTCCAAGCTCCCGGCGCCACGTGCGGTGGCTGTGCTGTGCAGGACTTCACTGCCTCCGCGGCTGGTGTTCATCCACACTTTGCCATTTTGCTGCAGCAAGCGTGGACAGAAACCCCCTCCCCAGCTCGTGCAGTGTCCGTGCTCCCCTGGGGACATCCCTGCAGGGCCACACCACCCGGGCTCAGCCCCGGCAGCCCATCACGCCACAGCCCGTGCTGGACCAGAGGGCTCTGGCAGCATGCAGCGTTGCGGGAGCCCATCCGGCGGTTCCAGGTTCATGCCCAGCTGCTCCAAAACCTCAAGCCAGCCGGCAGCAGGCTTGAAGGGACGCGATCCTGTAGGGGACCAGGGACACCCTCCCACTGCCTCCATAGGGGCTTTCTCTTTACCTCCCAGTCCAGCAAACAGACGGGTCTCCACTGGCTTTGGCTGCTCCATCTCCGTTTGATTTAAGGGTGGCTGTTTCCTTGACGAATATGGCCCTCAAAAGTAAGATCCCTGAAGATATCTCCAGACGTCCCCTGGGAGCAAAGCCCCTCCCCAGACGGGCACAGGCAGGGTGCCCCTCTCGGTGGCCAGGACGATGCACGTGAGGCTTGCTCCTGCAGAAGAGAAGTAATGGCTCAGGCTGAGCTGGCAATTTTCTGGGGGGAAAAAAAAAAAACAAAACCAAAACTTATCTGGGAAAAGGACAATTTTAAGGAGACTGAGACTATTCATAAATTCAAGTCAAATTTAGAGATTACTTTCAGCCCCTGGCTTCTTCTATCCTCCCCTTTCCCTTCCCCCCCCTCCCCCGAATTATTGTTCGCAAAAATTAAAACAAAATGTTTTGGGGCTTTCGTTTGTTTAAAAAGCAATTTGCATTTTGAAAATTGCCAAAATATAAGTTTTGGAAGGGTGGGGNACCACACAGCTCCAGCCTGCACCTCCCATTCACATATCTCCTTTCATTCTCCCAAATGGAAAATCCTGCCTGTCTTGACCTTCCTCGACAGATTCTTTTGACCAAGTCACTGTTTTTAATGCAGAGATGCTTCTGCTGTAGTCTCTTCACCCAGCTCCAAGCCACAGCTTTCCTCTTTTCCGCTCCGACCTTCTCCAGGTCTCTCAACATCTGCATTTAAGTGATATCTGGTTATTCATATTGGGGTCTGGCAGCCCAGGTAGAGACTGTTTGAGGAAGCTCTGCACATCTGTGCGCAATAAAGTCAGCGAAAAAAAGGCTTGTGAGGTCCTTGGCAAAATAAGAAAAAGAAGAAAGCAGGAGACCACAGCAGCGGGCTTAGTCGAGCAACTGGAGACAAAACCTTTCATCGGAGAGGTCTCAGCATGTGGCACATGTTTTGTCCACAGCTGGGTCTCCGCTGGGTCCACAGCCCGTGCAGGGGTGTCTTTCCACCAGGTGGAAAGCGAAGCATGGGGAGAGTAGGTGATGCCAGTATTGGGAGGTGATTTTTATTACAGACGGCGAAGGGGTTCATAGAAAGAAAAGATGGGTTGCTAAAGAGCCACTTACTGTGGCAGGGAAATTCAAACCAAGAGGCACTGGCTGGAAATTAAAGCCAGGCCAGTTCATGTTAGCAACGAGGCAAAATGCTTTAGCACTGCGGGGGATTAACCATCGGGCCGAGGGAGAGGGTGGGCAGGCGCCGCGTTTCCTGAGCTCCTCTGTCCAGGGAAAATGTGGCCGGGCGAGCTGCACGCCCTGCCTGCGGCACCCAAATTGGGAGCTGGGATCCAAAAGCATCATGTCCTGCTGCCGGGTCCCTGTCGGTCCTAACGGCCCACTCCCAGCAATAGCGGCGTGCCTGCACTCAGCGTCTCCAAGCCCCCACCACTGTAACACCAGCATGGTGGATCCCATTGTGACGTGTCCCAGCCTCATGCCCAGCAAGGACTTTCTGATTCCTTATTGCATTGCCCTAATTCTTCCGTCCCTATGCGCTATTGTCAGGAAAAATTAGGATGGCTATTTTCCTTCAGTCAGACCAAGCCTTTCCCACTGGGCGCCTGCAAACACATCAGGCTAGAGAAAGAGCTGCCAGCTAGCCCTGGCTGGTGGCCAGTGGGGCACAGCACTGGCCACTCAGGACCCAGGCACTCAGGGTGAGCACAGGAGACAATTTCAATTAAAACCAGTCTCTCTGGGTCAGTTTGGCCTCTTCTGTCTGCACAAACAGGTGCATCAGGAGGGGGTGGATGATGGAAAAGCAGCCATGTGCCTGGGGTTAGGAGGTGACTGGTGTCCAGTGGATGTCCTCAGTGCCCTGAGAGTGCAGGTGGAAGGAGGGGACAGAGCCAAAAAAGGCTGAGAAGCCATGGCAGAGGGGCGGCCGTCGCTCCCTGGATGCTTGCGGTGCTCGCGGGGAGCTGGCAGGGAAGCCAAGCGCAGGGACACTGCACATGGAGAGGGGCTCGACCAGCCCACACCATCTCCCAGCTCATTCACTCCCTCCTGGGAGGCTTTATACCCCGAGACATACACAATCTTTAGGTCATTTGCTCTGGATGAGCGCTGAGGAGCTCCTTGCAGGTTCTTGTGAAGTTCAGCTTCTCCCCTTCTCCAGACACTGGGTTTTCCCATCCCTGGAAGATCAATGTAAAATAGATCCCGGAAGCAGGGCTGGGGGCACCTTTGCACACTCCACTTATTCCTCCACATTCCCGCGCAGCTCTGCTCTGGTGGGTCCGGCTGAAATATTTGCAAAGATCTTGAGAAAATCCCAGGAGTTCTGCTTTCCTGGCTTTGCAAAAACATTTCTGCTTATCAAGCAACCCAAAGAAATGTGAAGATTTTCACTCACTCTTCGGGTGGGCTCAGCTTTGAACTTTAAAAAGGGATCTGTTAATGCCATCTTGCAAAATATCCGAGTACCACGTTCACCTCTCCTAAAAGACAAGTTTTAGGAAGAGGTGAGTTTTCATGCTCTTCGGAAAACACCATTTCTGTCAGATTCAAGGAAGGACTAGGTCTTCTGTCAGGCCATGCCTTCATGTGAGGCCCTGGAGAATTGTCTCCTTGTGTTGGTCAACCGGGACTAAATCGTGTGGTTTGTAGCACCACGAGCAGACCTGCTAGTGAGTCTCAAGGCTTTGAACGATGGAGATGTGCCTGCATGGTCACAGCAGGGATGACAGACCCTTAGACCGAGGGACTTAAATCTTTTTTTCCTCTGCTTGAGCTGGGTCAGGAGGCCGTGCCATTGATTCAGGTGTTGCCATCATGGTTAGCTGTAGCCCAGAGGACATCCTTCACATTGTAGCCTTGGAGCACCTCTCAGCCCATCCATGCCTGGGGGAAAGCTCTGCCCTGCGCGGAGGAACCAGCCCTCGGCCCTGTGCCTCCTGCATGCCCAGGAAAAGGGTTTAATCTCAGCATCTCGGTCACCTTCTCTGTCAAACAAGGATTGGGACTTCAAAAATGCTACCTCCTCCTTCCCAAAAGCTTAGCTCATGCGTTCGGCAGGGCAAAAAATCACCCCTAATCCCCTGTTTGTACAGTGCTGGCTGTGGCAGAGCCATGGTGCTGGGCAGGGGCTGCTCGGTACGCCGGGAGAAAAGCTGAACTCCATCGCTGAGCGGCTGTTGGGCCGCTCCTCGCAAAGCACAGAGTGCTCTTCCTGAGGTTGAGGTGGAAGGGGAAAAAACCTACAAGGGGAGATGCAGAAAGCACCCGGTGCATGCTCCCGCACTTCTTTTAGATGCAAACAGGCTGTTTAAGTGCGCTTGTGGCGTCAGCAAATGTGTCTGTGGGACCCGCCAGATCTGAAACGAAGTGATTCCTCCTGCACGCAGGAGCTGTGTCTCCAGTCCCCTTGACGGTTGTATCCTGTTTTGGGAGATGACAGATGCACCCCCCAGGCTGGTGGGCTCATCTAAGGAGAGGCAAACCGCAGTTAAAAGTCACAGCCCCACTCCGGTGTCAGGAATCTCACTTTCTCACGGCTGGCAAACCGCTCTTGGGCCACTCTTCTCACCATGAGCACGGTAGTGCTGCTTCTCCTGCTCTGCCAGCGTTTGGTGGCGACGTGAGGTTGGGCCTCACCGTGTCAGCCAGAGGAATTCAGATTGCAAAGCACAGAGAGAGCAGTCTCCATCCCGCTGGTCGGACGTGTCCAGAGGATTTTGCTCTCCCCTTTGCTTTCACGTGGTGTGTTAGCTGGGGATTGTCCCTGAGAAATAATCTGGAACTGCACTGTAATTTTCTGGGCTGAAATTTGATAATTAAGCAAATATAGCATGTCTTTGTCTTGGGCAAGCACCATAAGGTAAACAGGAAGGAATGAGGGATTAAGATGTCTCTGCTCTAAAGGAAGGTGACAAGCCCATAGCCGTGACACCTTCGTGCCGAGCCGAGAGGCCCAGCTGTGGGTTGGCATTGCACAGATGCATTGTTCAGGGCTGAAGAGCAAATAAAAGCAAAGGGAAAAGAAAACAAGCTATAAAATTCTCGGCCAAGCACAGAGCCCCAGCAACTGCCTCTTGATGTTCCCGTGACAGCTCTGGGGAGAGGCAGGAGAGGGGTCGAGCTTTTGAAGTCCTTAAGTTGTCCTTTGCAAAGGCCCCTGTTAAAATAGTCCCTGTGTTGACATTAGGCTGCATATGGTGGAGAAATTGGACATCTCCCGGCAGGTTCAGACACAGCACGTGCAATCAAAGCAGAGAGGGACTTTTTGGTATTTGACTAACCAGCCCCATCCCAGTGGCGGGATGAGAGATGCGGAGATGGAGGTGAGGTTTCATCGGCATGTCCAGGGCTGCAGACGCCTAACAGAGCCTTCTGCTATGGGTACCAAGGACGGGAAGGAAAGCCAGGGTAGAAGCTAGCTAGGAAGGTCTTGAAACAATCTTTGGAGCTCGAACATATGTGTCAGGACTGGTGAGAGTGGGAATACTGGGAAGGCCAGGCAGGTGATGTTGGAAACCCCCTTTCCCGAAGACAGAGGGATGTCCCCAGGCTGTTGGGAAGCGAGAGGTTTCACAACAGTTTGTACCAAGCAATAGCACGATGTGAAGCACCACAGTGTGAGAGCAGATGGGAAGGGAGATGAGTGGTGCTCGTGGGGGGCAAAGCACTTGCGACAAAGCTGGAGGAGCAGCTGGGGGGTTGTGCGTTGCTGTTTCCTCACCACGGATGTTCTCCCCACCCTCGCAGTCCTGCCTGCCCCCAGCTTTTAATTCATGTTAAGAGTTGGGAGAGGTGAAAGGCAGATTTGTTGCAAGTCATGATGTGAAACAAGGTCTCGGTGACCTCAGCTTCCCCTCCAAAAAGCTGGACTCACCACATAGCACTGGTCAAGGAGGGATGTGGGTTATCAGTTGGCTTTCCATAGCCAGAGGTGTCACCAGAGCATCCCTTCCTGTGACAGGGCACCCTGGGCAGGACCTCGAGGGTCTCCAGCCCCACACACAGGGGCTCTCCCGGGGTTGGCACCTCCGTGGTCTGGCGCAGATGCTGATGGTCTCCTCTCTTTGCCTCTCACAGCCTGCAACTGCAACCTCCATGCCCGGCGGTGCCGCTTCAACATGGAGCTCTACAAGCTGTCAGGGCGCAAGAGTGGCGGCGTCTGCCTCAACTGCCGGCACAACACTGCTGGGCGGCACTGCCACTACTGCAAGGAGGGTTTCTACCGGGACCTCAGCAAGCCCATCTCCCACCGCAAGGCCTGCAAAGGTACTGGGTTGGGGGTGGGATGGCCAGGACCGCACAGCTCCTTCTCCTCGACCCCTTTCTCCCTCCCACAGCTCTTGCTCTTGCCAATCTCCTGCTGCTCCTCCTTCTCCCAAACCAAGCCCTTGAAATGACTTTTCTTGCTCCCATGTTCCCTGCCATCACCTCTCCCTGGTCTCCCCAGCCTCCCGGTAAAGACAAGGCCAAGGAAATATAAAACATCATAGAATCACAGAATCATAGAATGGTTTGGGTTGGAAGGGACCTTGAAGATCACCCAGTGCCACCCCCCTGCCCTGGGCAGGGACACCTCCCACCAGCCCAGGTTGCTCCAAGCCCCGTCCAACCTGGCCTTGAACACCTCCAGGGATGGGGCAGCCACAGCTTCTTGGGGCGACCTGCGCCAGGGACTCACCACCCTCAGAGTGGAAAATTTCTTCCTGATAGCTAATCTAAATCTCCCCTTTTCCAGTTTCAAGCCATTCCCCCTCATCCTATTGCTCCATGCCCTTGTAAAAAGTCCCTCTCCAGCTCTCCTGGAGCCCCTTTAGGCACTGGAAGGGGCTCTGAGGTCTCCCCAGAGCCTTCTCTTCTCCAGGCTGAACACCCCCAACTCTCTCAGCCTGTCCTCCCAGCAGAGCGGCTCCAGCCCTTGGAGCGTCTCCGTGGCCTCCTCTGGCCCCACTCCAACAGGCCTGTGTCCTTCTGATGTTGGTGGCTTCAGAGCTGGAGGCAATATTCCAGGTGGGGTCTCCCCAGAGTGGAGCAGAGGGGCAGAATGCCCTCCCTTGCCCTGCTGGCCACGCTGCTGGGGATGCAGCCCGGGATGCGGGTGGCTTTCTGGGCTGCCAGCGCACATTGTTGGCTCACGTTGAGCTTCTCATGCACCAACACCCCCAGGTCCTTCTCCTCAGGGCTGCTTTCCAGCCATTTTCCACCCAGCCTGGATTTGTGCTTGGGATTGGAAGTCCTCACTGCTGAGGGTGACTTTAAATTATTTCAGGTTTTGTCACTTATAAATCGTGCTTCATCTGCTCCGATAAGCACAGCTAACCTGGTCATCATATATGTAAGGGCAGAGTTACACAACATCCCAAGCACAGGGTCAGATGTAGCGTCTGTAAATCGGCCTCCTCCAAATGCCCGTCTCCTGCTCCCACCCTCAGCCCCAGCACTGCGGGGGGCACAGGCAGCGCTTAACCCACGCACAAAACATTTCAGTCTCTGGGATGAGGCGAGAACAGTAAAATGGGAAACAATTTTATTTTGAGCTCAGCAAACAGAGTTTTTTGAGGTTTCCCCTTCTTCTGCAGTGGACGTGAAGGCGAGCGGGGCTTCAGCTGGGGTGGGAGCAGCAATAAGAGCAAATCCTGCAAATTAACTTTTTTAACTCTCAGCTGTCTGCTGGACAAGATATAAATCCTGAACCTGAGACGCAGCTAAAGGAATCGAGCAAACACTCAAAAGCCAAATTGGAAGGTGCTGGGGTTCCCCACAGAAAGTTTCAGCTCTTTTCTCTCTAAAGACTCATTTCAACAAGAAACGGAGAGCTTTTTGGCCTGAGCTGGGTATTTTTGGCTGGAAAGCTTTGGGTCNTGCAAACAGACGCTCTTTGCCAAAGCGGAAAAAGAAATCGCTGCTTTAGGCGGCCCTACTCCCCCTTTTTTCACCTTGTAAAAACCATTTCAACAAGACATTTTCAACCCGCCCTGCGCTGAGGCTGCTAACAAGCTGCAACTTCAGCCCGAGCACAGGCTGGTGGGATGTGAACCCAACCCGTGGCTCCGGGGGAGGGAAGGAGCTGCTGGTTTGGGGTCCGAGGATCCAGCAGGCAGGAGCGTGGGGTCAGGGGCTGAGCCCCTTCCACGCCAACCCCAACACCCAGCATCCCGGCCGGACCCCGGCTCCAGCAGCGAGCTGCCTGCTGCACCTTGCTCCCCGGTCCCAAGTGGATCTGTGTCGTAATAAAGTTCATATTTCTGCTTTCACTGCCAGGTCACAGCCGAAGTAACAGCGCATTAGGTTGAGGCAAACAAAGGGAAATTGGGAAGGTGTGGGCTCTTCTCGAGCGGAGCCCGGCAGCGATGCAGGAGGGCATCCCTCACCCCCAGGCAGCGGCGTGCTCACAGGGGCGTTTGCTGATGTCCAGAACCTGATTCTCCTTTCCCTTCCTGCTTCCCTGAATGAGTTTTGGGGTGCCTGGGCAGTGGGGAGAATTCCTATCCCTCTCCATACACAGTTAACTCCTTCCCAGGTCTCTGGTTTATCCCGGCTGCCTCCACAGCGTGGGCGCTCCTGGGACATGGTGGGATTTGGAGGAGAGGAGTGCTTTTTCCCAGCCATGGGGTCACTCTGCATCCATAGGGATTCCAATCCTCTGGGATCAGCGGAGGGAGCAGGGAGCGGGGAGGGGATGCTCAGCTGGAGGGTAGGATGTGTCCTGTGCCCTTTCCATCCCCAGCTTTTCCATCCCAGAAAAATGCAGCCCCTGCCCTGTGTTGGCAGGGATGTCCGCGCTTAACCCTCTCTGCCTCACTGACTCTGGCATTTCCCAGGACCTTCCTCACTCCCGCTTTTCCCAGCTCTCCTCCCCGGCCAGGCAGCCTGCTCCCCTTCTCCTGCCCATTTATCCTTGCTGTCCCCTGGCCCCTCACTCTTGCTAACCTCTCCGTGGCTGATAGCATGGTAATCTTACCCAAAAAAGCACAGCCGGGTGGCGGGTGGTGCCTGCGGGTGGGAAACCTCAGAGCCATGCTGTGCCTCAGTTTCCCCAAGCGTGCACCCGGGAAGACGCGCGCTGGCCTTCGCGAGGCACTCCGGAATGTTTTAAGGCTGAATTTCCCAGTGGCTGGGTCATTTGCTCTATTAAACGCTCTTTGCAATTGTCCTTTTCTCATCCCCCTGCCTTCTCCAACCGCTTCTTGCTCTTGAAATTCGAGATGGCCAAATTTAAATACTTCTCTAACCCCCCACGGTTTATAACAAAAATGCGGCTATTGGAGCTAACAGATACAAAGGTATGTAATAAATATGCTGATGCATGAACAGCTCCCCGACTCGCAGGCTATTAGCACAATTTCACAGTAGTTGGAATGGTTTATTGTTGGCGTAATCCATCGTCCTATACAAAGCGGGCGAAATGAAGTTTCCTACGGCAAAGGCATTCCTTTGAAAACTCGTTTTCCTGAGCTCTGTTTATGACACAGGGGATTTTATGTTCCCTCTATTTCTCTTCCCCAATTCAAGGACTGTTCTGAAATAATTGTTGCAAACAGGCTTTTTTAAAAAACAACCCCCCCCACCTAACAACTTCAGCCATTTCTCCATTGATAACAATATTAATTTATCATCTCACCAAGCCATCTGCCGATGGGCAAAGCTCTCCCTGAGTCTCATCTCAACCGAATGTGTTTAGAATTAAGGAATTAACCAGCCTGTAGCATCTGCCATCCCCCTCACAACTGCCTGACATCCCATCTCACCCAGCAGATTGTGTTTTCTCTCTGACTTGATTCTTTCAGCCATCGCATTGCTCCGTTCATGTTTTACACCTAACATGTTTAAACAAACACATGTAACAGAGCACCGGTGCCTTGTGAGCCGAGAGAGAGCTGCCGAGGAAGCCCGCAGCACACTTCACCACGCTGGCAAGGGTGCGTGAGCTCGGGTGAACTCACAGCAAATGTTCCATGAAAAAGCTGCGGAAAAGATTTTTTCTTTTGCATTAATTCAACTTCATTAATTCAGCCTAACAGACACATCCAGCTAAACTGCCTTTCCTCTCACTTATGTTTCTCATCTCTCACTCCATCCTGTGCACTGGGTTGTATACCTTAATTCACAACGCACCTAACGTCAGAAAATTACAGAGGCGTGCGTTGCATTATTTTAAATGGTTGATTTTGGTATTTATGCAAAAATGTTTGCACAACGTCTACTTTCTACTTTTTTTTTTTTTTTTTAAACTTGGAACAAAAGAAAATGCCGCAAAATTTTGCACGTGTCGCGGGGCACGGTGTGAGGCTCAGACAGCAAAAGGTGAGCAGAAAGCGGAGCTGGGCAGTGCCCTCCTGCCCAGGCGGAGGGCTGGTTGGGTTTCTAATAGCCAAACCTATAATATTTTTTAATGAAAAGATTTTTGTAATGCTCTGAAGTTGTCTTAGCAGCAAAAGTGAAGGCATAAGAAGCTGGGCGTTAAGGATGACTTTTACCCTGCTGGTTAAAAGCGATGCAGCCACGCCACGTTCCTTGCCTGTGCCTTTGCTTCCAGACGATCTCTCACAAAAACAGTAAAAGCAAAAACAGTTGCGGGTGATAAGCAATGCCTTGTCATGGAGCCGCACAACAGGCGGAGCGCGGCGTGAAGGCTGCAAACCGCATGCAGAGGAATTGGTGGCAGATGGAGCAGGGGTGTCGCATGAAGCGGCAAGGTCAGGCGCGTACCAGAGCCTGCCCGGCCGGGGCTGCAGGAGGGCTGTGACTGCTGTGGGTGGGTGGGTGGCCAGGCGAGCCCAGGGACACCAGTTATTCAAGCAAAGGCTCAGGCTCCCCTGGCCTTTTGAGGTCAGACCGCACGACCTGTCTCTGCGTGGCCTCCAATGGGCACTCTGGGGCTGGAGGTAGCACCGGTTCTCTGCCATGGGGGATGGATGGGCTCATCCTGGTAGGATGCCCTTTGCTCTGGCAGATACATCAACCCCCTAGTCCTGCGCACCCGTCAGGTGTGTGGGCTGTCCCGAGAAACAGCAAAACCCCAGATATAAGAAATTTCACACGTTCATCTTTTAAAACTCAGAACAAAGGCAAATTGTTCCTCTTTTCTCACTGGTTTTCGTGAGAGCACGAAGAGCTCCCAAAACGCTGAAGCCCTGCTTCCCATTCCTTCTGTTTTCCCTCTGCTCCAAATGGTGTTGCAAGTGAAATTCCACATCTGGGTCCTGCAAACCTCTGTCCATTCTGCTCCGTCGTGGGCCACTGTAAATCAGGGCCCTGGCGTTAGCTCTTTTGATTAAATTCACTCCTGATATTTGCCAGATTATTGGCACTAATGTAATTCTATTGGAACAGAGACTCTGCAGGATTTTACAGCCTGGCCGTAAAACAGCTCTGCACTTCGGGGAAAGGATTTACACACTTTTTGATGAAAAGATGACAAATGATACGTGTTATGAATGCACTTGTGCTGGGGCTGCCAGTGTAAACCCCTTGTGGAGGGGCAGGATCCGGCACCTGGAGAGGTCACATTCGTTAGGACTCCGTGTTTTGGTAAAAAATGAGATCGCCTACCTCCCCCACGCCCGTGCCGAGCCTGGCAGACTTTTCCATCTGCGTTGGAGGATTATTTAATGGCTTGTAAAAAAAAAAAAAAAACAAAACAAAACAAAAACAAACAAACAAACAAAAAAACCAAAAAATAGCACTCCCAGCCTACCTGCTCGTCCTGGCTTGTACCTGCACAGGCTCCAGACTTTGATATTTGCATTTTGGAGACAGTTTGGGTTCAAGCAGAGAGAGGATGAGAACCCTCCCCATGGGCTCAGCCTCCGTTCCTTGATTTCACGGGTGCAGATGTAGGTTTTCTTGCCACCCAGCTGCAGGAGTTTAGTGGGGGGACACTAACGCAGCTGAACTCCTTCAGCTTCTTATGCTGCCTGGAGAGGAGAGCAGAGCCCCTGGTGACAGGGACAGCGGGACGAGTCCCCCATCTCTCTCCACTGACTATAGAGGGAGCTGCATGACCAGTTTGGAGCAGAGAGCTCATTTCCACAAGGCTGAAGCCAGGGGAGATATAACCTCTTCTTACTGCCTGGAGCCCCACTGAGAAGTTGGGGTGCAGGAGGCAGCCAGGGTAAAACCCATGTTAGACAGAAAAGGCTGAGGACGGGCTCGCTGCCACCAGTGTACTGGTGTCCCACTGCTGGTGTCCCATGGGCCATGTCCCAGTGTAGGACAGGAAAATCAGCCCATCCATGATGCAACTCTGCCGGTTTCAGTTGTGGTCAGCATCCCTCTAGCCTCAGAGATGTCCCCTGCCACCACGGTCCTCAATCCACAGCTAGGTGGGGGGTAGGCAAGCTTCCAGCTAGCACATCCCAAAGACATAGGGGTGGCCTGGCTGAAACCCCTAAAACTGAAAACCCCTGAAACTCCCTGGGGCAGCAAGGCCACCAGTGGTGGCTCCTGGCAGGGCTTCTGTCCCCAGCCTTTCCTCGTCCAAAGCAAGTACCCACTCCCACAGGCTCCCGCCCATCACTACAGGGACCCGTCACTGCTGGACATCTGCGCAGGAGATCTACCCTGGGTGTCCACCTTAGGAGGAGGTAAAGTGCACCCTAAGAGAGATGCTCCTCTCCCCAGAGCAACCTCATTTTGATGCCCATCTCTAGTCCAGCTTATTTGTGGGTTCACAAGGCAAAGTCCAAGGCAATACTTCCTATGAATTCCCCTCAGGGAGCTGACCTTAATTATCAAACTTCCTTCCCTTTCTTTTCTCCTTTTCTTCCTCTTTGAAGAGGAAGAAGCTGGAGCTACTGTTTGGATGAGAGATGAGCCAGCTCATAGTGCTGGCAGGGACTGGATCAAGTTCTTGTATCAAGGCTTGGTCACCTCTGAGAAATCACATCACTGGAGAAAGTCCAGACTTTCAAGGCATTGATCTGCCAAACACAGACTTTATTTTCTCCACAGGGCATGCTCTTCCACTACTGTGAGAACAATTTTCTAGCCATATTTCTATACTGCATTCATTAGCTATGCCTCAGTCACCCCCTTCCCCAAGGCCCCATAATTCTTTATATCGATATTAGTCCAAGTGCTGAGCACTGATTTATGGATTGCACATCTAAAACTTGTCATCAGCAACCCCCAGGCACACACAAACCAGTTGGAGAAAGTTTATAGAAACGCAACTTTAAGCTGTCCCGCACACACGGGTCACTGCATGGAAGTGTCCTCAGACAGTGCGAGAGGTTTGAGTGCCACTGCCACCAAGTGCCACCACTTCCATGGCACCTCCAGGACCCCAGGCAGAGCTGCACCGTTCACCCGCTTGGGCTGGAAGAGTCCCAAAGCAAAGGAGGGACTTGATTATTACAGAAACTCTTAAACTGTTTTGAGTTTGTAGTGTGAAAACATGGGAAAGGAGTGGGGTTTTTTTAATGAAGACTTGAACTCAATGCAAGATGTCTACCTGACCATGCCAGCTTTTAAACATCTGCGATTTTAATGACATACGAGCAGCTACGTCAAATTAAGCAGCTCCTTCTGTGCGAGCAGGAGCGGGAAGAGTTTGCTGCATCACAGCCGTGGAATATTTCTGTGGAAAACCCAGCGACTGAGACACTTTCTAATTGTTTCAAGCCAGATGGGGCTCCATGTGCCAGCCTTCATCCTGCTCTCCTTTCCGCGCCTGCCTTCCAGTTCCAAGGACTTTCTAATTGAGTCTGATCTATGTGAGCCATCGGTGAGGAACAACCCAAATGTTGGAGCCATGCACAGCCCTTTCCCACAGCCCGGGACAGCTCCACCACCTCCACGCAGCGCATGGGGATGATGCCACACACTGGGGCACACATTTAGGAACCACAGATATCACGTTCCAGTTCCATCTTTGTAGCAACTGGTGACCTGAACTAGTCATACTTTTTACTTCATGTATCTGCCTCTGGAAGTGCTCCATTATTGGTACTGATTCTCCATTTTGGTGCAAATTAACTGGGATGAGGGTAAAATCCTGTGGTCTGGTCTTCCCAGAAACTCATCGCTGACTTTTTCCTCTCTCTGGCTCACGATCAGGGCCACCTCCCACAATACAGCAGCATTCAAACAGATATTTGCTTTCAGTGTAATATATTTTAGCCAGTCTGGGATCGAAACCTGGATGCTCAGAGAGAGCACTGAGGACTGGTAGGAGACACCCCCAGGGGCTGGCAGAGCACCAACGGGCGTTCCCGTGAGCAAGGAGGCTCTGCCATGCATGACCCAGATAAAGCACACATGCCCGGGGTCTCTGGTGTGCTACAGTCTCCAGAAGTTGGCTTAGAAGGTCATTAACCAAAAAAACAAAAAAAAAAGAAAATTAAAAAAAAAAAAGAAGGAAAAAAGAAGAAAGAGAGTGAGGTTTGTCTGTGCCTGGTGATAAGATCAGAGGAAAATCACCTCCATGCCAAAAATTTCCTTAAGCTGCAGCTGTCTTCAAGCTCCAGGGAAGTCAATAACTTCACATATTGCTCCCACCCAGGCGCGTTTTGCTGCGTGATTTGACTCCCCTGCAAGCCCGGACTCTTGGGGCCGCTGGGCTGGGCAGACGCTGAGCACCCCGGCCCCATGGCGGTGGCGAGGGAGGGGGGCTGCTTCTGAGCCCAGGCTCCTCCAAAAAGCCACGTCCAGAGCCCTTTTTGGCAAAGCTCTCCTCTCTTCTAAGAGCATCTTTTGGACTTTGCTGAATCAGTAGAGACTAAATCACGTTTAAAGGCAAATTTGAAACAGACCTGGTTTAGGGAAGGGGAGGTGCAGAAAGAGATTTTGATGTATCTTCAAATGGGCTGGGAAGACATCTGGACAGGATGACAAGGCAGCACCTCACCGGTCAGGGGCCTGACCTGCAGCACAAACCCCGGAGTGTGGCTCTGACATGTCCTCCCGGCATCCCCAGCCCAGCTGAGAGCACCCACTCCTGTGGGAGATTCGGCCAGGGCCCCGGCAATGCCCCACGTGCACTGCTTCCATGGATGGCTCTCCCACAAAAGCACCCACCAGTTGCTTCCTCCACCCAAATAAGTAAAACCAAGACCCAAAGCATCATCTCCTGGGAGAAGGACACCAAGTGAACTGGTTTGGAGATGCACCTCCGTTGCAACGGGAGACCTTCATCACTTTTAGCACGGGAGAGAGGACCAGCCCCATGAATGGACGAGCTGAAAAAAGCAGTCGAAGAGCCTCCAGAAAGGGTAAAAGCTGTGGCAGAAACTGCCAGCACTGCGTGGGGCTCACAGAGGTTGAGGCAACATGCTTTGCTAGCTCCAGTGAACCAAAATGTGCAACGGAGGAGGCCCAGCCAAATATCCTCCAAAGGACCTTGAGCTCTCCATCGCAGCCCAGAAATCTTTCCACCAGCACCTTCAGAGGGGAGATATAGCTCTCGTCTGAGTCCCAAATCCACGTTTGGTATTTGGATGGTCTAACTTATTAGGAACATTTAGACAGCGTCGATTCCCTGACAGAAGCTCTGCGTATCTGAAAAATCACATCCTTGCAATGATGGTGCCCGAGAGGATTTTTATTGGCTAACTTGGGGCAGACCACCTTCAATACTGTGGTTTGGGTTCGGTTTTTCAGCAGAAATACATCCATAAGCAATCCTGAAGGGCAGGTTTGAGCTGTGGTTTTTCAGAAGTGGCAGGGTGAGACACAATAGAGGGGAATTTACACCCTATTAAAAAAAAAAAAGTCTAAAACCCAGCTCTCCATCACAAGTCTCAGCCCAAGAACAGAAGTTGCTAAATTCATCTGCCTAGCCAGACCTTTGCATATCTCCGAGGCAGAGGAAAGAAAAAGAATAATTTGCCTTCTCCATAAATATTTTCAAACTGTTGAGATAATTTCCTGCTTCAGATCAGTTCTTGAGAGTGAAAAATCCTCCAGGCTCTCAGGTCCTGAACATTAAACAAAGGTCAGTCCCACTCACCCGCACACCCTGGTCTGATTTTAAGCGTACTAAAATGAAAAGACTTTTTTTTTTTCTCATAGGAAAAGATATATTTTCCAGTTAAATGTACACTTCTCAGAGGATGACAAGTCAGTGTCCTGGATTTGTTCCCCAAGAGGTCTTGTTGCCATTTTTTTGTGGGCACTGGGGGTGCGAGGGAGGCTCTCCCCGCTGTGGATGCTTGTGTCTGATAAGGTCTGCACACCCTCTGCTGAGCTTTTTCTAGAGTTTCTCTCACCTACCCAACTGCCTCATTTTGTGGAGCTTGTGGCAACCTCATTATCTCTGAGACTTTTGCTACGCTGCCAGATTTGACTGAAATATTATTAGTGGGAGAATACGCTTGTAGGAACCTCATTTCCTCAGGAGCCAAGCTAAAAACGCATCAGGAAGAGAAAATGTTTGCCTTTTTTTTTCCCCCTCAATAAAAGTATTTTCCAGCCCACTCTTATGCAATGTCTCCCATGAGAGCAGGTTGAGCATTATCTTTCTTTAGGGATGTGCCCAGGGACCGTGTCCCACTCAGCTGCTCTCTGCTCGGCCAGAGCTGCCCCCGGGGGCTTTTTGACTTCACATTTTTTGCTGGAAAAATAAAAGAGGTGTCATCCTGCTCAACAAAACCCAGGTCCTGCTGGCAAAGCGAGGAGAAGGAGGCACCAGTGCTTCATCCCTGGGTGTGTCAGCATCCCCACCGCTCTCCCTGCCGGCTTCTCTGGCTCCGCTGCAATCACCCAAAAGGTGGAGCTCCAAGATGACAGGGGAATTTTTAACAATTTTTTAACGAGAGGATTTTCGAGCATTTTGGAAAGTGCTGCCATAATTGTCTTATTGTCTGTGTCACTAATGCCTGCCCATAGTGCGCCTGCCCAAAAAGTGGATTTATTACCGTGGTTCAAAGCCCCCTCCGGATTAGCGGCGACTCTTGTTCAGTGGAGGCATTGTGGGCCCCGTCTGTTACTTGTTATGGAGAAGACAAAGACAAGGTCTAATCTGTGAAATTTGGCCCAAACCATGGGGCGCCGAAGCCCTTGGCTTCCCCGAGTGCCAGTTCAGGAGGAAGAAATGGGAGAGCCCTGAGAAGCAGCGCAGGAGGAGGGACACTGTGAAACGCCAAGAGATTATTTGGCTTTGCCTGATAAAAGGGGGAATTCATTTTCTGCTGGCAAGAAACCTTTAAATCTCCAAGAGAATGTGCTGAGGGACATTGTGGGTGAACATGATCCTTTGGAGAACTAAATCCAGTTCACAATATTGCAGACAAGCTGACGATCTCATTGCAAAGCAGTTAACAGTTAATATTTAAAGCCATTATTAGTATTCAGAGTTAACACGGAGATGTTTCAATCTCTGCTTCTGGTTAGCAAACTAGCTGAGGACAGTCTGGGTGGGTAAACACTAAATACCACAGTTTCTCTTCCCTGTGACAGAAATCTGTGGGATTTGCAGGATGTGCCCCCTGTGGTGGAGATGCTCTGTCATTAAATATGGTCTCGCCCATCCCCACAAGATCCTGTCCCCAGAGCCAGCACAAACCTCTCTGCACTGCTCAGGTGCACAGATAACAGATCATGACTGTCCTCGCCCACGGACAAATAACCAGAGTAGGTCTCCAAAGGAAGGAGCATCGGCTTCTTTTTGAATTCTTTCTCCAAGGACAGGAGCCAAAGCAAACTTGCCAAAAAAAAGCCTGCCCGGGTCAGGTGATTGGGACATCTCCAAGGCTGGGGTCACCTTGTCATGGGGGCACAACTGGACTGACCCCAGGGGTTTCCCACACCATGCATTCCCCGGCCAGATGTGGTCACAGGAACCAGGATTTAAAGTGCCCGAGTTGCCAAAGACAGGGGGTCGGGAAAAGAATAACTACAACTACAAAATTTTGCCTAAGTAATAATATCTGAACCATACCTCTAAATACTAAAACATAAGACTAAGTGAAAGATGTTCACTGCATCAGGATGACACAGTCTGCATTGTTGAAGCAACAGGCAAATTTAAATTGAGTTGTTTTGATATTTTACTGTTTAAAATATTGTTGGAATCAAGGAGTCCACACACCAAGCTTGATTTTGGTGCATTTTTTTCCAGTAAAAAGCTGCCGTAGCTACATTTTTTACTCTCGTTGGAGTCTTTGGAGGAAAGAAGGAAAGCAACCAAAGGGAGGTAATTTTGGCTATGATTCTGGAAAAGCATTTAAAAGCACGGTTAAATATAAATGTGTACCTAAGGCACATTGGCTATGTGGGACTTAAATTCATATGTAAAACCGAGAGTGGTTTCCTGAAGAAGGTTCTTTCTCCATACTGAAACCTTCATCAACGACTATTGCCAATTAAGGTGTTTTTTTCCAGCATAATGCATTGCCGGTTGCCTAGTGCACGGCGTAAGGTAAAGCAGTCGCACTTTGGGCTTTTAAACCTGGAAACCATGCGACCTATGTTGTCACTGCAAGTACAGCGGGAAAAGAGGGAATCTGGATACCCCGTGAAGTGAAGCCTTTTTCTGTTGTTCAGTCAAATGGTGTTTTCATCATTCTGAAAACCTCCCAAGGAAACAGCTTCCCTGAAAGCAGGAAGATGCTAATTCTCAAAAAATGCAGGTCCTTTCAGGTACCTTCTCAAAAACCGTCACACTTGAAGAGAGCTAAGCCTGGAGATTTATCCCTCTGTTTACCTTTCAACACACGTGTGTGGGGGAAGATTAGCAGCTGGGAATGCCTCCCACCAAAATTCAGGGGTGAAAAAATATTTGCATTTTTGTCATGCTATTTGTCAACCTTCGGCGGGCCAGAGACATGCCAGCAAGTTCAACCACTTTTCCGGGGTGTTTTGCATCCTTTCTTGCACCATCCTAAGATTTGCTTTCGGGTATTTTTTTAGTCCCAAACCAGCCAAATCTCAGCTGAGGCGTAGAAATGCACCATTCCCCACGCTCGAGCGGACGATGGTCTGCCTCAGCAGACTTGTGCATATAATAGTGGCTTGTCTTGGAAGCTTCAGACAGAGATATAAAACTCTATGACAGACAGTTTTGCAATAGCATGCCCCCAGGGGAAATCTCTTCCTAACTGCAGGCAGTTAGTAGCTGGCGTGGAGCGCTTATATCCGTATATATATTAATCCCAGCTAATGTAACTACAGATGTTCTCATTCATAGGCCTATCTAATCCTGTTGGGCCTTTGCCATGGTGTCTCGTAGCATGAGTTCTACGAGTTAATTACGTGCGGTGCAAAGAAGCATTTCCTTTTATCGTTGAAAAAGGTTGCCTTTTAAATGCATTGAATGTCCCTTTGTTCCTGTATTTTAAGGACCAGTGAAGAGGAGCACCTGTCTGACCTTCTCGGTGCTGTGCGTTACTTGGCATCCCTCCACCGTCTCTTGGCAAGGCGTTGCTAATCTTTTCCGTCGCCCTCAGATGGGTGCCTCTCCATGCCTTTCACTCCGGTTTCCCAGCTGAGGACGTACTATTGATTTCTATGGTGTCATGATGTTATATTCAGTGATACTCTCTACCCCTTTCATAATACAACCTACTATCTTGTTGCTCTTCTGAGCTCCGTTGCAATCAGCCAGATGTTTCATTGACTCCTAGATCTTTTCCTGGAGTGGTTGCAGTTAATTGGGACCCTTCAGCTTGTATGAGCCATCCTCTTCCTTCCTTCCAATTAGGCATCCTTCTGCGAGCTGGTTTTTGTCTGCTACCCCCTCACCCCGTCGGCCAGTTTGGGTCGGTCTCGCAGAAGACCTGCGCGGTCTCCTCACGTCTAGACTAGCCAAGCTGAAGGTGGTCACCTAGAAATGCCAGTAGCTCCCTGCTTTCCAGGTCATGGTTATTACATAAGAAGAATCAGCTTTTGGGGGCAGAGGCACCCCCATTGCTACCCTCATTCCCCATTAAAACCTCACCACATATTCTGCTCCTTGTGTTCTCCTCCACAGCCAACTTTTTCAATAGGCAATAACTTCGTTTTTTCCCCGAGTAATTCCTGGTCATCTCTGCCACAGACACTCATCAAAGATTTTTCTTACAGACTTTCTGAAAGAACTAAATCATCCCAGCTATTTCCCTTCCCCCAGTGCTGTGTGAACAAACAGACTAAAGACACACAGGTATTTTTTTTGCCCCAACATCACTCCTGTTTGATCCTCTTGCATCTCTCTCACTACACCATTGCATCCTCCTCTATGGGATAATCCTTTTAAGCAAGGCATGAGGATACAGAGGACAAATCAGCTGTTATCCCCCTTATTATCCCTAACGATGTCCCAGGCACCCTCCTTCCCTCATCAGTGGGGTTTTCTCAGCTCTGCCGCCTCGTGGTCTCTGCTCTGCTCAGTGCAGGGGACTGCGGATCTTCTGCGTTGTGGGTGACAGACAAGTGCTTGCACCCAGGGAAATCCGGGCATTAAAACATGTTTCATGAATCAAAATGTTCCTGTCAGAAAGGCAGTGAGGATGCCAAAGGGGTGTTTGCACCAGTCACACCCCCACTGTGACTCTAGGGCAGCCTTCCTCAATTTGGGGCTACGACCCAACAGATTTTGAACAGTACTGGAAAAACCAGCATTAACCACCAGCAGCCCGGCTACTCTATGGCTGGGGAAGGAGAAGAGCCTGTAATCGCTGGCTGCAAGTGTTTGCACTGGCCAGGGAACTGCAAATTGCCTTTAATTGCTTCTAATTGCTGGCACTGGTTCAGTTCCTGCCGGACAGGGACGGCAAATGTACATCTGCAGACACTGCTTCGAGCACCTCCTGCCTCCTTGCGCCAGGAGGGCTGGGTTGCTGCTGATTCGGAGAGTTTTCTGGAAGATAGAAAAGTCAAAGTGGGGTCAGGCGTTGAAGGAGCTGGAGTGGTGCTGCCCAAGGCGGTCGTCCCGGGCTCGCAGGGAGCTGTGCTGCTACAAAGAGTTGGGGACCAGTGGCAGTGAGCACATCCCTACACCCAGGGAGGATTTACCCCACGGCGTGTGGGAGGGAGCGATCAGTGATCGCCTGAGGGTTTCTCCTGGTGAGGTCCTGGACCGAGGGCTGGTGATTCCCAGCTCCTCTGCCACTCATCTACTCTGTAACCTTGGGCACATCACGCGTGCCCCTGGGGACATGGCTAACACCCGTGCTGCACAGCCCCCCCCGGAGCCTGGCATGGGGAGAGAGTAGACAGCCTCAGACAGATACGGCTGTAAAAATAACCCCGGCAGCTTTGGACAAGCTGTGCCGAGGCATTACCTCATGAGGGAAGGAAGCAGCAGCAACATCGCTATTTATTTATGTGGTGTCCAAAAGAGTGCTCTGTGCTCTGCAGCCTGTCCTCCAAGAGCCTGATTCTNCAATCCGTTCACATGGGGGAGGATTACTCACAGGATGGGGGTTTGCAGGCGATGCCTGAAACCAGCACGCGCAGCCCCAGAGGGGACGCCTGAAACATGAGGCATGTTCCTCCCCATCCTCCTGCCCTTTGCCTCTTCTTGTGTAACCCTTCCCTGATTTGCTTATTTTCGTATTAACTCCTGCCTCTCTGCTCTTCTTTAACTCTCTTCCTTCTGCAGGCTCAGGGTTCATGTGGGTTTTTTTCCTTCCTCTCCCCCAGCACTATTGAAGCCGTCCCTTGGGGCTGCAGCGTGCAGGTTTTCCCACCTAAACATGGCTCTTCTCTCTGTGCTCATCACCAGCCCCACTGATTTCCTGTTAAAACTTTTCCAATCAAAACTGGGTTTGAGAGAAAAGCAAGTTTTCCACTACGGGCAGGTTTGCAAGCAGCTGGTTCCCACGGGCAGCTCAAGGCAGGGGGGGAGAGTAAGACTTTTCATCAAAAAACCCAAATCAGAAGTGTTAGGGAAAGAGAAGAAAAGAGCAAAAGCTTTGTTGTTGGATTGGTTTTTTTCCCCCTCCATATGAAAAATCGTCAGTTCTTGGCAAGGCTCTGTTTCTTCCTGTCCAGCACTGGTGGAGCCAGGGGATGGCAGGGTTTGCTTGTGCTCTGGGGTGGGATGCCCCGTGCAGGGACAAGGGGACATCCCAGTGCAGGGGGGCTCCAGGCACCTTCCAAACCCCACTGGGAGGAGGACCAGCCTGGGGCCTGCTGCCCAGTAACCACAAAAGTCAAACTGGGGCCTGCTGGTGCGGGGAGCAGGAGCAGGATGGTGCTGGGGCGGGTTGGAGGGAGGCTTCAGCCAAACACCAAAACTTGGACACCCAACACAAATGAACATGGGATGTGATCTGCCATTCCCAAATGAGGTGGACTTAGGGTGTCCCAGAGCCAGGGGGGGTGGAAGACAAACCAAGAAGCATCGTAGGGTCCAGCACAAACCCTCATGGGAGTGATATGCTCAGTTTGAGGGTTCTGGGGGTATTTGGAAGCCAAGCCCAGCCTCTGGAAACTGTGGAGACACTTGTGTTGGTCCTGACCCACAGACAGGTTTTGGGCATTGGGACAGTTTTTCCCCCAGACCCTCTTTCTGGCAGGCTGCTGCCCTGAGGGGCAGAAGGAGAGTGGGATCAGTGCTCCCCAGGGAGGGTTTTGGCTGGCTCCTTCCCGAGGATGCCGCACAAGAAAAGGAAAGCTTTCCTGCCTTTCCCTGCCACCTCTCAGCAGGGGCAGACCACAGTCTGGCACGGTGCTTGCAGCTCTTAGAAATCAGGGCTGTTAACAAATGTGCGAGGCCATAATCCTTTTGGAGCAGTGATGATAACAAGCCCCAGTGCTTTTTTTTCTTTCTTTTTTTTTTTTTTTTTCTTTAACAAACAGCTGCGCCGGTAAGTCCCACTGTGGGAAATGAGACGGTGAATGATTTCAAGTGCAGTATTTACATCCCCTGCCAAACCCTTCACATCTGCCCAGCTCTGCCGTCAAGCCTCCATCCATCTGGCCGGGAACAGCAGGTCCTCCAGCCTGCCTGCATCCCACAAGGGCATTTCCTTCCTGCGCCGGCAGTGCCAGCTGCTAGGGATGCTGCTCAGTGGGGAAGGGCTCGAGCGAAAGCACTGGAAGGAGTGTGTTGGGTGGTTTTTTTTTTTCCTCTAGCGCACGTGAAATGAATTCCCAACGTCTCTGAAAGCAATTGCTTCCTGCCTGAGATCTCGTGTGCTGAAAGGGTGATGAAATGCTCCTCGATGTTTTTTACCTCTTCCTTAGAGCACCACTGCTGCTTCGGGGAGCCCAGGGAGGGCTGAAGCAGGCTGGGGTGGGGGCAGTGGGTGCTGCAGCTCCCGGAGTCACAGTGGCGGCGCTGCCTTTCCTGCTCCTCTCCTCTTCAAGCCCTGCAAACTCTTTCTTGACTGCAGTATCTGTGGGATGAGGTAGTTGCAGTGCCTACTGGTGGGTGTCCTCAAGCAGGGTCTCGCACACCCCACGCTGCCTCCCTGGATCTGTAGAGAAAAGAGCACTCGTTGCACTGGGGCACATGTCCTGGCTGCAGGTACATCTCCACAAGCAGGACTGGCTGTGGCTGGGCCATCCCCTCTCTGCTGCTATCCCTTCTGTACCCAAGCGATGGCCGCGTGCACCCCCTCTGCCAAATGCCACCTCTGTTTCAGGTCAGTGCGGTCTCTGGCTGGACGGGACTTTTGCTGGAGATCCAGCACCAGCTGCAGAGAAGGTGGAGCCGTGCCATGAGAGCTGCCGGCAGCCCACGGCGCTCACCCCGCTCCCCACTGACACCGCAACGCTGCCTGCGCCTGCTCTCCTCTCCCCCTGACCTTCTTGTTGTGTGTTCCCCCCACAGAGTGTGATTGCCATCCCGTGGGTGCTGCCGGCCAAACCTGTAACCAAACCACAGGACAATGTCCCTGTAAAGACGGCGTCACCGGCATCACGTGCAATCGATGTGCCAAAGGCTACCAGCAAAGTCGGTCTCCCATTGCCCCCTGCATAAGTAGGTGGATCGCTCTTTTGATGTCTGTAGATTAGAGATATTAACCTTTATAAACCTGTAGGAGCCGCTGCCCAGTTTGGGTGGCTACTAACCCCACCACATATGTGCCAATGGGCCATGCTTGGGGCACAGAGCTGCTTGGGTACCCCTGCCAGCCACACTGCCCACAGTAGGGCATATAGCCCAAAATTCAGCCCTAGCTTCCAAGAAGTTCGTTTGCCATGTTGGGTAGGTTGTGTGAGTGCATCTACAGCCCAATTTATTGGTAATTTGAATTTGCTTCACAGAGCCAAGGTGCCCCAAGAGCACATGCGCTTTGGGGTACCACATCAGGTCTGGATGCTAAGGTAAATCACTACAAACAGATTTTTCTCTCCAAAATCAGGCTGTGCTGCTCTGGCACAGAGCTCAAATCGGATGTTTGATGGAGCTGCCATTGCAATAACACAGCTGATAGCACCTGGATTGCTAAAGGAGCTCTTACGCTCACACAACCCATCCAGAAACATGGGCTGGTTGACCATTTGCTTCCTCGGGTTTGCATTTTAGTTTGCCTTCCCAAGGCTGCTCTCATCCTCTGCTCTTAAAACACCAGCAGCAGGCACCAGGTACAGCTCCCAAAGTCCCTCCGTTGCAGCATTTGCTCTGCAGACATCCTCATCCCCACCCGGTCCCCGTTGCGCGCTCGCTGCCCAGGCATGGCACACTTAGCTTCTCTCTGCTGCCTGTTGGGTTTGCTGCTGTTGGCTCATTCAGTAGTTCGCGCACCTCGTGAGAGACGTCTCCACCCGCCCTAACGAAACAAAGCATCAAAATTACGGTGTCCGGGACGGGCTGGGAAGGAGGGGCTGGTCCCCTCGAGGTTGACTCCCTGCTACTAAAAGGGGAAAAAAAGCCTAATGGGAACAGGAAAGTGAAGGCTGAAAGAATCAAGTCTTCATCAGGAACTTAACAGTCTGCTCCCGCACTGGCCCCTTGCAGCATCGGCCTCTCAGGATGGCCATTGCCAAATAATGGGTCAGATACCCTTTCTCCACCTTCTCCTGCTGAAGAAAACATACATTCCAGGCTGGTTTTTGGTCACTTGAGATTCATTCTTCCCCGTGTCGCAATGGGACGGCAAGAGCTCAAACCAGATGCTTGTTTCCCCAAGATGCTACAGTCATGGCTCCGGTATGCTTTGCAGCAAGTATGCGCAAAGGTTTATCATTAATCATTCCCCAGGGCCATGGTAAATCAGAGGGTAAATTGTTCCTTGCATCACCTCCCTTGGGATTCATCGCACTAAATAGAGACAGACACGGAATTTCAAAATGATCCAACCAGGCGTTTGGAGCCGGGCTGTGCTCACGCCAGCTGCCGAAGCGGCGTGCTCAAGGCTGCCCGCTGGCGTGAGGCTGGCAGGGCTGCCTTGCCCTGGCCCTGCAACCCAGCCGCTCTTCCAGCACCCGTGAGAGCCCCTGACTTCTGTGTCCCAGCAAAACTTCCTTTCCAAGGGACCACAAGTTTTGGTAGAAATGTTTTTTTTCAAGTAATGCTCTGACCTGGCTACCAAGGCGCTCTGCAGTTGTTGGGAGTTTGATCTGCACGTCTGATGCTAAAGTAATTAAAGTGAGGATATGAGCAACTCACAATTTTCTCATCCTAGAAAAACCCAAACCAGCACAGTTTCATCCCTGAAAAATGTCAGTCAGCATATCCTACACGGGGAGGGGATGCAGCTCACACATATTTTATACATGCGTAGTGGAGGGCACTCACCCTCCATCCCTACCCTCGCTGCTCTCCTGTCTGGCACGGGAGGGCACAGGCGCACTGCTGCTGGCAAAGGGCTGTCCACCTTGTCTGCAAGAACACAGTTACTCTCTGATTTACCACTTCTTATATTTGCTTTGTCTCAAAGACTTAGAGCCATGCAAAGATGACCTCGTGGGGAATGAACAAGACACCAGTGGGATGTGTCGGCAGGCACGAGCACCCATCCCGCTGCCAGCCTCGGGGCGGCTGTGCTGGCTGTTCGTGTACTGCCTGGCTATGCACCCCGTGGGCTTGTGCCTGTGTTTGATTGCACAAGGGTAAACGACTCAAAAAGTCGGGGCTCAGAACTGGGTTTGCAACACTATGAGCTGCCATCGCTGCAGTGCAGACAGACCCCAGCAAACCCTGCCTCCGTGGCTGGGCAGGTTCCTGAGAGCAAAAGCAGAAGGATGCAGATGCTGACCCCCGGCTCGTGCCTAAATTCCACTTTCCAAATGGACTGGTAGGGTGTTCCCCCACCACGATTCCCAAGGATGTGCAGAAATTGCAGCACTGTGCCCCCCAAAGATGTCAGTAATGAGAGCAGTGTATGTGCACTGGGGAAAAGAGATCGTCATGCCAAAGTTGGGATCATATAATGTGGTCCGTCTGCAGTCCATCCTTCTTCACATCAACAAACACAGTCAGGCTTGGGCATGAAGATCCAGAACATTATGTGGTTTCAGCTACGCGTACACAGCTGACCCCAAATCCAAACCAATCCATCCAAATTGCTTTGGCACCAGCTGTGTTTGCATTTCTTTTAAATGGGTGAGATAACACTTGCTTCCCAGCAGAAAGATGCCATACCCGCATCCTATCTCACACGAGAAGAGCAGGATGAAGGCAGCGCTGCCGCAGACATGGATGGGTACAGGAAGGGACAAGCCCGGGACAGGGAGAGGCAGCAGCGCTCCGGTTGCCCGCTGGGGCCGGCACTGCATGGCAGGCAGCCGCACCGCCCTGCCTGCACCCTCCGAGCCCCTGCGAGAGCTCCCCTACCCTGGGGTACAAACTGGGACCCAGAATCACAGCGGGCTGTGTCTGGGCACCATAGCAATTGCTGGCTGTGGCACCATATCAATTACCTGGCTGGCTGCAGCCTGTTAGCTGGAGCAACCTGGAATCACCAAGACACGTTTCTTCTATTTTTAGCCACAAGCCAAAATTTCTCCTTTAAAACTCCCAGTTCCCCAGAGGGTATGGTCCTGGTGTGCTGGTTTCTGGGTCTCTTGCAAGGCTCCTTTCTGAAGGACATGGTTGGGAAACACCTCTCACTGGTAGATGGGGTTGGGAAGGGAAAATGTGGTGTGTGCAGGGACCAGGCTCTTTGGGATCTGGAATAACGCCTCCTTCTTTTATCTCCTCTCCTTTCCTGCCCACTTTTCGCTGTCCTGCACAGAGATCCCTGCCGCTCCCCCCACCACCGCTGCCAGCAGCACAGAAGAGCCCGCAGGTACGTTGTCTCTTCTTTTAAAGCATCTTTATGGTAAATGTCTTTTGAGCAATTGCCTGCTTAAGATAAAAAAAATGCATTAAATTAATACATTAATTCTGTTGCCTGTACTGGGACGAGTGGATTCTTTTTCTGCCCAAAATGTCCAAGAGTTTGAAACAAGCATGCGGCAACCCAAAAGGTGGGTGTTTCTTGGAGCACATGGTAGTGTGGTGAAGATGCAGAAAGGTTTTTTCCCAGAGGTGCTAAATGTATAAGCACTGAGTGGTTACCCAAAGTGAGACCAATGCTTCGTGGAAAAGAGGTAAGGAGACAAGACCACCACTGGTTGATTATTAAAGTTTAGTGGTTACCTACTGAAGTAGAAGAGCCCGAAGAGGGTAAGAGAACAGTCCAGCTGAGATTTTTTCTGGTGGAAGAGGACTGGAGAATCAAAAATTCCCCAAAAGAGAACAGAACACCTAAGTGTTGCTTACTGCTGCATATCAGCATCTCCCTTTATTTGCCTGGATCGGTGCACTTCTGGTGCTAAGCAACCTTAGGTGCTGATGTGACCTGTGTACGTTAACAGCAATGCGTCTCATGTCCGGCTTTGCAGGTCCTTGGGGTGGGACACAGCTGTGGGTAGTGGCATCGTTGGGGACAGTTGTGTTCAGAGGTGTCTCAAGGCCGGTGACTGTAAGAGCAGGGGAAGCATCTTAGCTTGGAGTGGGAGGTCCTGCAGCTGCGGGTCCTGCAGCAGCGGCTGCAGCCTGGGGAGAGCAGCGTGGACCCGACGGGCTTGGATTTATGCAAGCTGGAGGATCGTCCTGAGAAAGCTTTGGCACATCACGCTGTGTATGTCCTCCCATTTGCCTTCCCCTTGTCCTTGGCCAAATACGACCCATACCACGCCGACCCGGGGCTCAATGCGTCTCTTTGTACAGCCCATCTCCACCACAACTGCACCCACACCCCATCATTCTCCCCTCCGAATTTACACCCCCAGATGGATCAACACCCGCCTCCTTCATGTCACCGAGGGACTTTCCTGTCCCCAGCTCCCTCGGGGTCGAACGGGTCTGAGCAGGGAGTGAGAGCAGGAGCCAGAGAGCCCCGGGAAAGGGTGACTTATCCTGTCCCACTGCCTGCAGATTCCCTGGGTATTTGAACAGTGCCGCAGCTGTGAAGGACACAGGGTGCAAAGGCTGTTTACTTTTGTCTCACCAGTGTAGGAGGGTTCATAAATTAAGGATTTTCTACTAAAAGTGATGGACATCACCTTGAATTGAACTCTGAGCCAAGGCTTGCCCCGTGGCAGGGCTTTTCACACAGGCTGTGGGTGTTGCTGCGTGCTCAGGGGCTCTTCCCAGGATGGGAAATGCAGGGAGCGAAGGGGCAAGGTCTTCAGTTCCCAATGTCACGGGAAGGTGAAGCCCAGGATTTTCTCTAGGACTGATTTAAAGGACAAGTTCTGCTGCCTATAAACGCAATAGCAGCAGCTCTGTGTTTCGGTGTCTTTTCTTAGGCAGGTATGAGCAAGAAATATCTTGCAGCCTCAGGTATGCGCCTATTGCTTCGCGTGTGCTTCTTAAAGTGTCTCCACTGACCTGCAGGGCTGAGAGGAGCATGAGGGCACACCAAAAACCCGCCCCAGCCAACATGCTTCCAGCTCAGGTGCTGGTGATCAGCCCTTTCGCTGTTTTGCCTTATAAATGCGGTGCCAACATGAGATGCACGGTTTGGTGAGTCCATCGCAATGCAGTATTGGGCTGTTGGGAGCAGAGGCCACCCCACCTAGCCTGAAGCCAAGCAGGAACAGGTCTTTTCTTCCTTACAACACTGTTCCCTGACAATACCAGCCTCTGTCACCTGCTTCCACCAGGAGAAATCTTCTTCCCCAGCTCCCCAGGAGCTTGATTACATGCTGTAGTGCATCTCACCATCTTCTTTCAACCACAAAGAGCTCCTCCCCAAAGCTCCCGTTAAACCTCCCATCTTGTCCTGGCTGTAAGGAGGACTCAGTGTGGGGATGTCCCCACCTTGGCCAAGGCCATGGGACTGGCAAGCACAGGCCGAGCCTTCTCACGAGCATGGTGAGAGCCGGCAGCTCCCGCAGCCTCCGCAACGCTTCAATTTATCCCAACCCCGCAGTTTGGTGCAATGTTGTAGGTGCATCCCAGCAGTGCCAGCTAAACGTGCCGGATGCATGGGGCAGAGGGGGATGCCCTCTCCCCACCTCGTTCCGTGGGAGGGAAACTTATGGCTGTAACTCCCTGTTTCACCCCTTATTATAAAAGAAGGGCAGGGTCTAGCCGAGAATTTTAGATGCTTGAGGGTGGGTTTTTCCCATCCACAGGGACTGTCCTGCTGATCGATGGAAGATTTACAGGCAGACAGAGCATATCAGTTAGTGGCTTAAGGATGCGACCTGTTGTAGGTGACCCTGCTCTGGCGGGGGGGTTGGACTAGATGATCTCCAGAGGTCCCTTCCAACCCTGACTATTCTGTGATTCTGTGATCAGCGGGACCTCCAGAAAATTGTGCCCATGGCACTGCTGAGCGCTCGCTGCAGGAGAAACCCAATCCCAGACGGTCCCCTCTCCGGCAGCGGAGTGGGATCTGAAGGGTTTACCTGGATCCTGCTGGGGCGAGTTCTGCTCCACGGCGCCATCGCGTCAAATTGAGCATCTTCGCCTGCCAGATTTATGGGCTGATCTTCTGGGATGGGGCTTTTGGCACTTGGCATCACCATTTCCAAACTGAGCGTGTTGAGCGGCCAGTCGAGCACTGCTCAGCCCTTGCAACCCTATGGGGCGGTGCTGTCATCCTCCATCAGGTAATAATAAACCCGAGCATTGCTTAAACACAAAAGCTCAACAGATTATATACCAGATTTTTCACAGGCTCCTGCTCTTTAGCAGGAACTTGCAGACTAAATGTTCTGTCTCGTGGCCTGGGAACACTGAGATTTTATGCTCCACACCAGGATCCGTCTGTTCCTCCCCCCATCGCCTCCCAAACCCGCTCTGTTCCCAGCCTGCAGCAGGGGTGGCAGAGCAGACCTTTCATACCACAATGCCATCAGGTTTATCACAGGCTCTTCCAACATATGTGGATGTTTGGCAGCCAAGGAGATGCAGAGATCATAGAATCGTAGAATCGTTTAGCTTGGAAAAGACCTTTAAGATCATCAAGTCCAGCCGTTAACCCAACACTGCCAGAACCACCACTGTCCACAGTGGTGGTGCCACATCTACCCGTCTTGTAAATACCTCGAGGGACGGTGATTCCAACCACTTCCCTGGGCAGCCTCTTTCAATGCTTGAAAACACTTTCAGGCAAGGAATTTTTCCTAATATCCAATCTAAATCTTGCCTGGAGCAACTTGAACCCATTTCCTCTCGTCCTATCACTTGTCACTAGGGAGAAGAGGTCAGTCCCCATCTCTCTACACCCTCCTTTCAGATACTTGTAGAGAGTGATAAGGTCTCCCCTCAGCCTCCTCTTCTCCAGGCTGAACACCCCCAGTTCCCTCAGTCGTTCCTCCTAAGACTTGTGCTCCAGACCCCTCACCAGCTCCATTGCCCTTCTCTGAACACACTCCAGCCCCTCAGTGTCTTTCTTGTTGTGAGGGGCCCAAAACTGAACACAGCACTTGAGGTTGGGCCTCACCAGTGCCGAATGCAGGGGCACGGCCACTGCCCCAGTCTTGCTGGTCACATGTGAGATGGCTTCTCACAGCCCTGTCTGCAAGGAACTTGGTTCCTGAGAAAAAGTGCTGTGTGTGGAGGTACAGGGTCTCTGTGCTGGGGTCTCCTCGCACCATCGCTGAGCCTGGGAGCAGAAGCAGCTCTGGCACTCACACAGGGGACCACCCAGAAAGAACCTCGCCCTTGGTGGAATCTCCTTTCCTTGGGCTCCTTCTTGCCAGGGGCACATCCCACCCAGTGCAGCTGCCTCATCCCTTTCCTGAGGCAGGACCCGACTCGTGCCATCCCCTCCCCTGCTCGAGGTCAGGTTGCAGGGCACAGGGAGCATTTGTGAGTGAGTAAATGAATGCTTTTGTGAGTGAGTAAATGATTGCTTTGCCCCATCGTCATGATGGGAAATGTCCCTCAGGTCAGCTTTGCATGCAGTTTGCCCGACTAAGCCACCTACCAGCCTTGGAGCTGGTGACAAGAGGTGACACTTGAGCAGCGTCCGAGTTTGAACTGGCTGCAGGGATCTCTCGGTGCTGTTTTGCTGCTGTTTGGAGCTCGTTTATCTGGGCACATTCCTGTTCGTGGGTCCAAAAGGGCCTTTCTGAGGACATTCTCTGTTATTCACATTTTTTTCCCTGCCAGTCCCCATGTTCTCTCACATCTTCCCAGAGCACGACCACGAGAGGGGCTGAATGCAGGCGAGGGCTCGGAGCAGGCAGCATTTATCCGCATCCATCAGCCAACATCCCAGATGAAAGGACAGAGCTGCTGGAGCCCCTGCCCTGCTGCCCCCACTGTTCATGGGTGAGGACTGGTTTGGGGGTTGACACATCTCCCACCAGCGTGCTCCATGCGGATACCAACACAGCCTGGGAAACAGCTCCTTTCTGTGAACTCCTTGCACTGTCCTGGGCAAATGCCAACTGGGGCAGCTGCATTCGGCCATCCCAAATTCCATGTGCCGCCTCGATTGGCTACAGCCCTCGTCAGTGCCGGCCCTGAGCTGATGCACTGTGGCAGTGTGACCCATGGCAGACCTGGGGCTGTGAGTCACAGCACCAGCTTGGCGCCAGGCACTGTGCTGGGTGGGCTGGTGCTGGGCTATTTGTCCCCGTGGCCCTTCAGCTGGCCAGCGAGCAGGACCAGGGTGAGCACAGCAAAAGCATGGAGCCTATATGGGATCCTTGAGCAGGACAAGGGGGTGTGCAGCATATTTTAGGCACCAAACGTGGACACTTTGGTGAAAAGCAGCTGGTGGGGAGAGCTGGGTGCTCCCTGCCACCCATCCATCTGCCTGGGTGAGTGCCGATAGGGATGGCTCTAGGGATTGGAGGTGCGTTGGTCAGGACGTGCCCCTCACCTTTGACCAAGGATTTGGGTAGGTGTCCGCAACAATTTCCAGCCTTGCTATGAAGGGACCATCTCACCCCAGCGCTGCTGTCAGGGTTGCAGCCTCCAGTCCCAAGCCCTTGCAGATCCCGGCAGCAAACAGCCCCGTTGGGGAAGGAGTGAGTCCAGTAATTCTGCATCCTTGTCCTGGAGAGAAGGGTTATTTAGGGATCTGCCTAACCCCGACTGCGTTTGCATAAAGCCTGTAGCTGAGAACATCTCAGCAGGGTTAGAGACCTCCCTGCCGCAAAGGGACCCCTCACTGGAGGCTGGGAGAGGGTTATCCGTGGGCTGGGAGCGAGCTGGGCGTCCTGACAGCCTGCGAGCCATGAGAAATGACTCGACAGCGTCTCTTGGATCCCTGCGTCACTGGAGGGCCAGATCTTCCCGCTTCTGCCCAGAGGGGCGACTGGGGACCAATCCATCTCACCAGGAGCTGCTCGCGCCACCTCCCTGTGAAAGCCCAGCGGAGGCTGAGCCAAGCTGAGCAATCTGATGGGCCCGGCATCTGATCATAATTCTTCTCACAGTGATTTTTATTGGACTTTTTAAGCACTGTTTTGTCCAGGGAGCTTGAACCGTCCATATTTCATCCCTTCCCCTCGGCGGAGAGTGTCAAGCAGTCCTGAGTCTCGGCATCGCTCAGCTCCCACCACCACCCCGAATCTGAAATTCATGGTGTTTTCTTGGCAAACCCTTAAATTGGCCTGTCTGCAAGACAGAGCTCCCATGATATGGGAGCAAAAGGGTTATAGAGACGGAGAAAGAAATTAATGGGAGACTTTGGGTGCGGCCAGTTCTGGGAGAGATGTTGCTTTATTCCCTTTGCTTGTAGCTATGCAGGACAGAAAGCGCCTTCCTCGCCAAGAGCCGAATTAGCGTCACCACCACTCTCAGTCAACGAGGGGTAAATTTCAAAAGAACATGGGCCAAAACTGGCCTCGGTACAAGAGGTGGAACAATGTCGACTTTGGCATGGGGGGCCTTGCCTGGCTCCACTTAGCTCTCGGAGGTCCGAATCAATTTGGGGAAATGGTCCAAAACCGAATTGTTTAGATGAAATGCATTCATGCTTTCCCATGCCGGGAGACTGGAGGGTGAGGAGGGGGTGCTTCTCATTTTCATGGCCAGGCGAGGAAAGCTCTTGCTACCACCCCATCCTTTTCTGGTCCCATTCAGAGATGCAGAAGGAGCCACAGTGAAAGGGCAAAAAAAAACCAAAACAGTGGGGGGAAAAGGTTTACAAACCTGCCAGTCAGTCATCGTCTTATCTGAATCGAATCCAGATTGGCTTGGAAATGATTATCTTAGGTGGATGATTTCAGCTAGGAGGCTTAAATAAAAACAGGTGATTGGACAGATGCAGCTTCGCATGGTTTTCCCCTGGAAATTGGCTTCCGCGGTTTCAAAACCAGATCTGGACTTTCCACAAGTCATTTGGGCTCAAGGTGTTGCCTGGGCCCTTTTGTTCCTGGCTGGCGAGGAAGAGCCTGGATGTAAGTGCAGAAAAGGGAAAAAAGCTCCACTCTTATCGATCCCTGGGGCTCCCTCAGATGTGCACGGACCCAAAGCAGCTTGGCTGCAGGTTGCAGCTTTCCCAGAGTGCAGAGGCAACCCCGCGCAGAAGTGGATGCATGCCGTGGGATGCCAGGATGATTAATACCTTCCAGAAGCAGCTCGGAGAAGGGAGGTGGGCAGTCAGGTCTCTGCTCTGGAACAATCTGGAATAGTCTCAAGGAAAAACAAGCAAAGAAAAAACAAACAAACAAACAAAAAACCCTCAAATCTTTGGGCTGTGTGAGCCTTTCAAGACTGTTCCTGCTTCTGTATCCACTTGGAAAAAACACACGCAAAAGTTATAGCTTCACTCCGGGAAAACAGAAACTTTGTAGGAAATAGTAGAAAACATCCACTTGAAAACATTCGTTCCCCGGGGGAGAGCTCTCCATCCACCTTGCATGGTCGGGTGGCCCCTGGTGCCATCGCGGTGCTGAGCCCCCACTGCCGTGCCATGCATCATCGGGAGCATTTGGGACAATTCACTGCCCCCATGCCACCCACTTCTTCCCTGTGCACACACAAACGCCACGCGATCCTCCCCATGCATCCTCCGTGGTGCTCTCTGGACCCCCCTGCCACCCTGTACCCATGTCCCACATTTGGGAGCCCCTCTGATGCCTTCTCATCCAGCCCCCTAGTGGAGTTGGAGGCTACGCATCCTTCCCAGGCTGTGGCTGACTTTTTAGTATTTACGGGCTTGGGCTTTGGGGTGAAATTTCCAAACTTTAGCCAGAATCCTCCACAAAGAGCCAGGAATGGGGGAAATTGGCCTCTCTCATGAGTTGGTGCTCCTGTCCCAGCATCATTTGCTGGTAGTCAGAGTGGTCCTGCCCTACAGAGGGTTTGTTTTCCTTCTGCCTGAAGGGCAAAAGCTTTAATTTTTGCCCGCCCATGCCTAGATGAAGCGGGGCAATCCAATTGAAGAGTCCCGTGCTCCCAGGTACACACCATCACCCCTGGGGCAATCACAGGGGCGTGTGGCAGGAGTGGGGCTTGTCCATCCCACAGCAGAAGAGCAAAATGCAGATCTCAGAGGGCGGTTCAAAGACATCCTCATAGATGGACAAGGAGGAAAACGGACCTGAGGGGTCCCTCAGGTTGGATGCTACTGGCATTCATATCACCTCAGCAAAACTTCACCAGGCGCCATTAGAAGATGAGCTAAAACACTTGTTCCCACCATAGATACAGGAGCTGTTCTGGAATTTCATGGCTCAGGCAGCTGAGAGCCACCTCGTTATTTCCAGCCTCCCGGCCAGCTTGTACCTGTGCATCCCTGTGGGAACATGGTCTTTTTGGCTCCACATCTCCCCTCCCAAGCAGAGGCCGTGGACCACTGTCCCCCCTCCTCATGATCACATCAACGCTGTGATTACCACTGCCGCAACAGCTTCAAGGGAAAAGTGACATTAGGAAAGGATTAAATGTACCGTAGCTCCTTTTAATGAGCTACAGCAGCTGGAAACAAGGAGTCAACATCATGTGAGTCGCCAGCTGCCTCCACAACATCTGCAAGGGGTGCGACGCTTGCTTGGAAAATGACAGCGTGGGGACAGGCCGCTGGCATTGAGCAGCACCTCCGGTCGGGATGGGACACAGAGCCAAACTGCTAGTCCCTGACCCTTTCCCGAACACTTATCTAAACCGCTTATCTGGACCCACTCCATCCCTGGGCAATGTCAGTGGCAAACCTCTCCCCAGCATTGGACCCACAGGGGCAAATCCAGTGGGTGCTCTTGGCTTGGCCAGTGAGACCCTAGCTCATCACTCTGTGCTTGGGCACGGGCACGTGAGCATGGCTCTTGGAGGGCTGGAGGAAGCTGAAGTTCATGTCTTCCCTCCTTCCCGGAGCACTGACCAAGCAGGGAGGGAAGGAGGCAGCTCTGTGCCTGGTTTGTGTCATGGTCATTGTGTTTGGAGGGTGGCACCTGCCCATGGCATCTTGCCAGTGTAGACTTGGAAGCTGTGTCAGAGGAGCAGGGGACATGTCCCTTGAAACCCCATCACCTCCTGCCTCCTATGGCCTTAGCCACCCATGGGGTGATGGTTGGGTTGGAGCCTTCCCCCTGTGCCATGGTTTTGCCTTAGAGGTTGTCCCAAACCAACCCTGCCAACATGCATTGAACGTTGCAACCCTCCCAAATCTCAGACAGGCAGCCCCGAGCACGGTCACCCCAGCAGCTCCGGGTCTCAGCTCGGCTCGGCAGGGCGGGTGGGCTGGCTACGAGCCTCAGCTGCTGGGCATGGCACAGCCACCCAACCTCCTCCAGCCTCCTGCCAGGCTCCGGGGTGGCTGACCCGGCTGGGTGATGTGCGCCCCAGGGCGCTGCACTGCCACGGGCACCCTGTCCGGTGGAGGGAGGGATGCTCTCCACCGAGCAGAGGCTGCTGTGGGAGGCTGACTCTTGGGCAGATCTCCTTTCT
>VZSZ01011439.1:189639-204131 GCA_013398815.1 Ibidorhyncha struthersii | reverse complement strand
AAAAAAAAAAAAAAAAAAAACACCAAAAAACCCAACTTACTTAGCACCTTGTAAATTTGACTATCAAAAGACATTGTCTTGACATTATGTATTGAGGAGGAGAAGCTTGAGGAGGTGTCTGATTTTAAGCTAGATTTACCCCCAGACCACCAAAGGAAATCACAAAGTTTTAACTCCGTAGAATTGCAAGCAGAGTGCCAGCTAGCCTTAGGTATTTTTGGCTTTGAAGTAGCGATGTGTCTTGGTAATCACCCAGCACTGATATTCAACGAAGAGGAGGTGTGAGCACATGTGTGTGCACTTGTGTTACTGCTTGCACATCTGGAGGGGCTCAGCGGCCTGTGCCTGCTCTGTCGTGGTGAGGATGTTCCCTGAGCTGGGGATGGGGCATGGCCAGCGGGAACTTTGCACTGATGGAGAGAAAAATCACAGTTCTTGACTCCGAGGAAGCACTAACAGTGCTCCCGAGCTCTGTGGAGAGCTGGGAGCATCCTGCAGGCTGGGACTAAAGGCATCCACGGCTGCCTGCGGTTCAGTTGGGAGGCGAAATTCTCATTTCAGTTGCCTTGGTGTAAATTTGGGCTCAGTCTGGGTGTCTCCAGATTTGTACCCATCCAAACGGGTAATTAATTCAGCCCTGCATGGGTAATCTCTTGCTTGTCTCAAGCTGTAAGCAAGGTGATGGATTGGCTGCGTGATTGATTGACTGACTGATCGGCCGCAGCATCCAGCTCCCTCCTGAAAAGAGGTTTCTCATGGTGATCCACAGTGAATGGCGGTGAGCACAATAGGGGTGAGGGGCTTCCAGTGAGGAAACTTTTCATCACTTCAAAATATTTCAGAAAGTTTGTGGGAAAAAAAAACAAAACCAAACCATCACAAAACTTCTGATGAAATGCAGATAGGCTTCACGCACAATTGCATCGTGCTCTTATAACCCCATTGCAGGGCTTCCTGCATCCCCAATATCTCTTCATGCCTGCATCCCTCCATCTCTACCTCCCCACTTCTGGGATGCTGCCACCTCGGGGACTGTCCTTCTGATACTGGGGGGACCTGGGTGCCCACAAGCCCTGGGCAACGTAGCCAAGCCACAAGCTTCAGAGCAAGACTTGCAAGTCCGGCATCACTGTCAAACCCATCTTAAAAAGAAAATAACAATGATTTTGAAGTGAAATGAACTGTTTTTTTTCCCCTTCCTGGGACGTTTGCAGATGCTGCTTCCCCTTGGCAGAACAAAGCGCTTGCCCCCCGCACCGGCTCTCCATCGTCGTGTTATCCCCCAGAGCGGAAAGTGTGATTTGCCCCGGCTCTGGTTACATCCTGCCCCCACGTCCTGCGCAGCACCCGCTCGGCTGGGGAGCTGCTGTCAGGCCGGGAATTTATAGGGTGGCCAATGCTCCCGAAGACAGATGGTTTCCTATTAACATATTTAATCATGTCGACTGCAGCTCTCGGCTCTCGGCAGGGCTGTGTCCCCGGGGGCACTGGGAGCGGCAACCCTGGAGTTCGTCAGCAGTTGCAGGCTAGGGACACGTTTGCAGCAGCAAAGCACTGGGTGGGGATGAAGCGCTGTCAGGGCTGGCACCCCACATCCCTCATGTCTCTGGGGCTCAGTGCTGGGTTTGCTTCTGCAGGGAGCCGGTAGGGAACATGCTGCCAGCCCGGGCTGCTCCTGGGAGAGGGGCGAGGAGGGTGCAGGGTGGATGTGCCATAAATCTCCCGTATTCGTGCGTTGTTTTCCAGTGCTTTATTGTGTGGCACAGCTGGGCTGTCCCCACTGTGTCACCGATGGCCGTAGCCTGCCTGCCCCCTCCCTGGGAAACGCTGGGATGAGGCCATGGCTGCTGTGGGCACCCACGTCCTGAAACACCAAAAATTGCTCAGGCCCATTCCCTCCCAACCCAAAACTGGCAGCAGGCAGCTAAAGAAGCAGGGCGTGAACTCACCCCGACCCACAGCGAGGCTCGGGTGGTGTCTGGGGGTGGCAGCACCCGGGGGTCCCGAGCCTGGACCAGTCTACGTGTGTGCCCCGGCAGCATCTGAACCGTGCCTGGACCCAGCTGCCAGGATGCTGCAGCGCGTGACGGCTCAAAACGAGGTGGCAGAGCATGACCAGCCCCGGCAAGGGCAGCTCCCCGGAGGTGGTGGGCAACCCTGTCTGCATCCTGCGGGGTGCTGGTGGCCCCGTCGGAGGCATCGGTGCCAGTCCCCCCAACCCTGAGCCATGCTGGCTGCTGCGGAGGTGGGAAGGGGCTGCGGGCTCCTGCGAATGGCCCGGACTCCACTTTCCGCCCGCTCCAGGCGAAAGGCTTTAATCTAATTACATGCTTTATTTGCGCCAATTTGTTTTTCAATCAATCTTGTTCAGCCAGAAGAAAGGAGGCTACTGTGGGCTCATTTGCACCTTCTTGTTCCAAGGGAGAGGTTAATGGCAGTTATCCTGGCTGGAGATGCCTGCAGGGCTGCGGACCTGGGTCCCCCTTTGCTGGGGGCTGCCTGGCCTGGACCACGGGCTGAAACCCATCCTTCCCCATCTCCCCAGCACCATGCAACAAGTCCCGCGCGCAGGCACAGAGCAGCCTGGCTGCTGCCTCATGATCTCTTTGAAACACGCAGTTTTGTGAGGACCCTCTGCGAGCAGCGACGTGCCGGTGGCCCAGGACGCGGTGTGCGGCATGGGGCAGGCAGGGCTGTGGGCAGGGGTCGGGGTACCCCTGCCAGGTGGTCCCAGGGGTTTCAGTAAGGTCTCAGGGAATTTTTAAGGGCTACAGAGAACACACACAAAACCAGGTGAAAATAACTCACCGCACTTTCCCTGCCCAGTCGGGCTGGCACGGGTCCCCGTTGGTTACAGGGCAGGGCTGACCCCAGCATCCCGTGCACACACGTGCTGGTGCAAAGCGCTCCTGTGACTGCTTTGGAGACCAGATCTTCTGGTCTGGTGCCTGAGCGGGTGCCTCTGACTTTACACATAAAGCAGACTGGTCATAGACCCTCTCCGAGGCTGCCCCGGCAGCTGATGGGGCTGGGTCTCGGCCAATGAGACAAATCCCTTTTCACTTTGTGGGGGCCTCTGCTCCGAGGCCAGCTGCCCTGGGCAAGCTTAGGAGGTGACCAAGGACAGACAACAAAGTCACACGGCCACGTGGTTAGATGCAGCCCCACGCCAGAGGCTTGCTTTGCACCAGGACTTTGCATCCACCCTCTGGGAGCAGACCCAGGCCCTCGGGATGCCCCTCCACAGGCTGTGAAGGGGACTGTTTCAAGCCTGGGGCAGCATTTGGCAGATCACACAACACATATGACTTGAGCAGCCCCAGTCCCAGCTCAGCCCAGGTCCAAGGCTTGCAAATCACGTGCCTCCCCAAACCAGTTCCCAGCCATGCTGGAGAGTTGGCCAAGGCCACCCAGCCAGAGACACCAGCCGTCCTGCAGCCAGCCCCAAAATGAAGAGCGTTAATTTGCATGTAATGTTTGCAAAGGGCGTCATGCACAATAGCTGGGTCGTTGCCAGGTGGGGGGAAGAAAAGCCAACTTAGTCGTAACAGACTCCCCTGCTCTGTTCAGCCACCGGAGTGGGGAAGGGAAGCTGCCGGGTGTGCAGGAGAAGCGATCCCACCGCTACAGTGAATAACCTGGGAGGCATTCTCTGCCTTAAGTTTGTTTTTGTATTAAAGAAGCCGGCTCGGAGACAATGATTCCCGCTGGAGCCCAGCCCAAATTAAATTACAGCATCAATCCCTCGCAGTCAACGTGTGCTCTGTGAGCCACGTGACATTGCAGCCCTGTCGCTCATCCCGCAGGGAGAAGCCCGTCCATGCTCCCTGTGCAAGGAGAGAGCTACTCCAGAGCATCCCCTCCCTCAGGACGTGTGGTCAGCAAAGGTCAGGAGCTAGAAACCTGGAGCAAGCCTGTTTGGCCAGCAGAGCTGGCACTCTCCGAAATTACTCTAACAGTCATTCACTGGGACTGATGGAGGAGCTGTTAAAATAATTCTTTGGGATGGAAGCAAAGGGCAGCTGCAGTGCTATGGGAAGAGAAACAGGATTTCATGGTCATCTGGGGAAATGTCCAGAAGTCCAAGCGCCAAAGGCATCCCTGTCATAACTGCTGTGGGCCAAGCCTGGCGCAGGGGCATCATCTCCTGTGGTGCTGGGCAGCGATGGATTGCATTGTATCCCCTGTGTCGCCTGGGAGCGTGGCTTCCAACTGCCTTTGGGGTGTTTTGAGGTGGCTTACAGAAAGGTTTCCATGCCCAGTTTGGGCACATCAAGCACCCACCTGAGCCCATGCTCAACCGCAGAGCAGAGACACGATGTTTCTGTCCCTGCCCTCCCCAAAGGCTGGCTCCCCACTGGCGCACCCCTTCTGCTCCGTGTGCCTTTCCTCCACAATCCCAGCCACGAGCTGAAGATGTCAGGATGCTGCCTGTAAAGGGGGTTGGAGATTTATTTCTGCAGTCCAAACAGTTTTCAGGAGCAGGCAGCCCCATGGGGATGGGGCAGCACGAAGCTCTGCAGACCTGTGGAGTTGTACGCCCATGCACATGTTGTCCTGTACATCCCACAGGACTACAGGCTGTAGCAGTTCTTTGGTGCACCTGGAATAGTTTTGTAGTTGCTGGATGGGCTCAGGAAACATCTCGATGCAGACAGGACCCAGAGTAGGGCTTCGCTTGAGAGCACCGTTGGCTCAGCTGCAAGGTCTTGGGTCTGTCTTCACTTGGGTCCATCTTCAGCATCGCTGTGATACCAGAGATCCCAAAAATGCAGCAGCGAGACATTCACCTTCCTCCCTGTGGGCACTTGTGTGGGTTTTGCAGAGCTGAGCTGAAAGTCACATCCCTCAGGTGAGGGGCAGAGCCCCCCCTGCAACCTCAGGAGCTGTTAGAAAGCCAGAAGAAGCAGCAGCACAAGTGCTGGACCACGGGTTCGGGGATGCCTGCGGAGGAGAGGTCTAGCTGTTCTGCACCAGAGTTGGCCTTTCCAAGCACAGATTTGCCTGGAGCTGGTGGGGACCTGGATGCTGCTGCATTCCCCCCACAGTCCCCGCTGCTCAATCCCACAGCCCCATTGCAGGGGGCAGCTCGTGCCCCGGCTCCGCGCAGGGATGTTTCAGCCCGTGAGCAGCGCCCGATGGAGGATTTCTGATTGATAATGCTGGGGAGGAAGGGAAAAAGGGAAGGAGGTGAAAGCCATTCATCACCATGGTCTCTTTGCATGAGGTGAGATCAAAACATCCCCACTGATCTGAACTAGCCAGCTCTGGGGGTATCTGGGACCCCCAGCAGACACACCCCCCCCGATCCCATTTCTCAGCCCCTCTCTCTTCAGGGATGGGCTCATGGATTCAGGATTTGCCATCCGGACCTGCACCTTCATTTTGGAGCTCAGGCTGGTTGCACAACCCACCCGGTGCAAAGGGGAGCTGGGGACACCCGGACCCCCACCCACAGAGCCCCGGCAAGAAGCGCAGCCCCTCGGCAGCTCGCAGAGGGAAAGCGGGCAAGCACCTCAACCTGCTGAAATGTTGAGGCCAAACTGTCAAGGCTGAGTCTCCCCTTGTAAGCCACGACACCTCCACTTTGGATCTCAGCCCGCAAAGGTATTTAGGGCCCTACCTGGGGGAAATCAATAGGAATTTAGCTGCATAAATAGGGATTAGAAATCAGAATCCCCTTGGAGATCTAAGCCTTATATCTGCATTTCGAGTTAGGTACCCAGGCCAAGAAATGTGGCTTTAATCGTTCTATCATGTCAGAATCAAGGGGCCTTTAATTTCCGTTACCGACATGTGGCTTTCGCAGAGGCTTAAAGCTCATTTCGGAACTGCAAGCGCAGCAGGACGCGGTTTCACGCGGCATCTTCTCGGGAACACCACTCAGCGCCCCGAGCTCTGGCTGCCGCCACCTCCATCCTGCCCAGCCCCAAAAACATCGGCACTCTGGCAGAAGTGGGGTGCGTTAGCAAAGACGGGGGTGTGGTGTGATGGGGCCCCGGCTTCCCACAGCTTTCGGTCTCACATTAGCAGCCCCAGCCCCGCTCAGACAACCCCCCCAAAATGAAGAAATTAAAAAAAAAAAACAACAATTTTTGCAAAGAAAAAAAGGCAAAAGAAAAAGAAGCAAAACAAAGAAGGTGTTTAGCTGTGAAAACTCTTTGCTCAGCCAGAGAATTAGTTATATCAAGGGGATGGGCTGAGCTGCAAAGCTGCTGAATGCTACGCTGACACATTTTACTAAGCTGCGATGGACACGAAACAGCCGCCCGCCACCTGCTCCCAGCCCTCTACGAACAAGTAGCGCCAACCGCCTCTTCCCACCTCCCCTCCCGCTCTGTTTATCCGGGAAACGAAGAAAGTTTGGGCTTCCCCATGGGGAAGCGGCCAGTCGCTGCCAGCCTGGCCGACCCGGCAGGGAGGTGTGGGATGTTCCCTCCCTGCGAGTGTCACAGCGTGTTAGGATGCTGTGATGAAAAAAAAAAAAGAAAACCAACAAAAAAGCACTAGGGGCTGGTTGGGCTCTTGGGTTTGCGTCTCTGAAATGGGGATTTGCGCCGAAATATTTGTGCAGCTGAGCAAACTCGGGGAGGGAAGTGCTGGGAGCAGGGGGAGGAGAGTGTTGGGATATCACCACGCGGTTTCTCCCGCACCATGGTGCCGTAGCCAGGGAGGTTGGAGCCCTTCAGAAGGGAGATGGCCAGGCCAGATTCAGGCTAGGAGGGACCCAGAGAGGTTTCAGGGTCTGTTGAGGGTACGCAAGCCCTGTCCTGGGCCACTGGGCCAGGCAGACGGAGAGGACAGGTCTGTCCGGGAGGAGGAGCAGGGCAGGACAGCACCAGGGTGAGGACCGACACTGGTTCTGCACCCCCATGCGCAGGGGACGTCTGTGTACAACACGATGGGGCGGAGAGCTGGGGCTGCCCCCATCCGCCAGTCCCATAGGGCTGAGCCAAGTGGAGTCCACCCCACCACGCCTGTAGGACCTGGGTGGACAGGAGCCAGAGGCTTATCACCCCACGCTTCAGGTACCAAGTTGTTTGCCATCCTGAAGGGGGTTTCACTGCGTCAGGCAGCCTCCTTTTATTCTCAGCCTGGAATTTTGGTCAGGCTCTGGCATCACCTTCCCAGAGCAGGTGACCCCAAGGTGACCCTCTGCAAGCTCATGGTGATGGGCGAGAGGGACCCGCAGCCTCTCACGCAGCCAGGAACACACAACACGTGCCTTGGGACTTTGTAGGTTTCTAACAGAAGGATTTGCAGACAAATTCTGCAGGAGTCTCACATCACGCACGTATCTCCTGGACGCACGCACGAGTCAGTGAAACAGCATTTAGAGCACTCCAGGCTCCAAATTAGTCCTCTCCTCCCGTTCCAACCTGCTGCCCCTTCCTCCCGTCCCTTCCCCAGCCTTTCAGCTTGGCTCTGCTGTCACCTTCCATCAGGGGACCTGCAGCTCAGCAAACCTTCCCCAAAGCCTAAACTGCTGAAACGTCGCTTGAGGGATGAGAGCGGGGTCTTTTCCAGACATTAAGCAGCATTGAAATAATATCCTGCAGCATCCCCCTCCACGCACACTCCCTAAGCAAACAGCGCTCTTGCAGCATCACCCCACCTACGTAGCACGGCTTACCAGCAAACGCAAAGTCAATGCTTTGCTCTGAAGAAAATGTCATTTGCCCTCCCAAAGAGGCCCCAGAGGACCCTCCAAGTCACCCAGGAGGCAGGAGAGCTCTCCACGTAGGAGACAAAGGAAATGAACTGGGGCAAATCTCCCACCCATGTAAATCAGCCCTGGCATCTGGTGATTTACACTGATTTACACCAGCTGGCTCTGGCCACAGCAAGCTCAATCTAAACCAGCTGAGGCTCTGGCACAGCCCGCGGGGTTGGGAGAGAAAGAAAGAGACGAGGAAGGCAGAGTAAGGGTTGTGTCAGTTAAAAGCACGGTCAGACCTGGGCTGGAGCCGGGTGTCTTGAGCTGCAAGCCTGGTTTCAGGTTTGCAAGTGGATGCCGTGGGGATGGGGTGCTGTCCTGCAGGGCTCGAGGAGCAGCTGGGTGGTGTCCCACCACCCCACAGCCTCCCCGGCTGGGAAATGGTGTTGGGATGGGTTTCTAGCAGGTCTGCAGTCTCAGGCAGAGCAGAAAAATCATGGCAGTAGTGTAAGGATTGGGAAGCTCAGATGTGGTTAGGGGTTTTTCTGTGGGGAGAGGCTGCTGAAGAGACTCGGGGTTGTTCTTGTGAGTGGTCTGGACTGAAGTCCAGAGCAATGGTTTCTATCTGATTTCTATTTCTTGGGGCTGGATCCCAGAAGAAGTGCTGTGGGGCTGGAGGATGATCTGCTCTTGGTGGGCTCTACCAGACTGGCTGGTGGAGACCCCCTTGCGGATGCTGGGGCCGAGCCACGGGGCGTGCAGGTGGGAGCTGCTGTCCATCCTGCCCATGGCTAGTGCTCAGAGCCAGCTGCTGGCCAGCATCTGCCTCTCTGACTTAGATTTAGCCAAGGGAGGAGACATCTGCAGGCAGAGCTCCCATGCGTTGTCCCTGCTCAGTTGCCTGTCCTTGCGTCAGCCTTTTCGGCAGATCAGCGACTGCATTGGGGCTGAGATGTAACAGCAGTGCCAAATATCTGTAGAGCTCCAGGAATTTTGTGCCAGAGGAGAACCATCATCATGTTTATCATAACCGTATTAGTGTCCTGAAAACATCAGCAACATGCAGTTGGGCAGAATCGTGCCAGCTGCCCGGTGAAGCAGCCTGATGCCCTGTCCCATTGGTCCCCTCCTCCACCGAGAGGTGAGGGGAAGCATCCCTGGGCTGTTAGGTTGCTACATGCGCGTTTATTTCCCTTATAGACTTTTTCTTCAATGTTTATGGCCAGAAATGTCTTACCGGTGAGTGGGGTCAGGAATATTTCTATTCCCTAGGCTCGGTGACACCAGGCGGCCACATCCCACTGTATGGTGGCATCCTGCCACGTGGGCATGGCTGGGACTTTGCTAGCAAATCTCCATCATCTGAGCTACAGGTTTTTATGGAATATCCGCTCTTTTTCTCAGTGCATTTCAAATTTTACTTGATGCTCAGGGTCGTGTTCGATGGGAAAAGCAAAGGGGAGGCATCGGTTGCTGGAACTGATGCCTTTAAAAAAAAGGGGTAGACATGATACTTGGGGATATGGTTTAGAAGTGGTTTTGTCAGGTTAGGTTAATGGTTGGACTCGATGATCTTAAAGGTCCATTCCAACCTCAACGATTCTATGATTCTATGAACCCCTCAGTCATCAGCTCAGCACTTGGGTTTCTAAAGGCTTTGGTCGGGTTGTAGCTGAGCAGAGATCTCAGCTGGGACGCTTGGGGGAGGAAGGTGCCCCACTTCATATCGTAGCTTTCACTTTTGGCCCTGGCTAGGTCGTGCTGCAAGAGCGTGAAGCCATGTGTTTCTGTGGGTGCTCTCCTGAGGTCGTGGGAGCAGTGGGCAGCAGCGGGGCAGGAGTACGGTGCTGAGATGACGTGGCTCCGCCTGACCACGTGGAGAGGGGCTAGGGCACGCGTGGATGAGAGGTGTTGGGACTGAGGTGGTACCTGGTGATCTCAGGATCCAGCTGTCTGGGTTTCCTTCTCTTGTTGGTTCCCCCACTCAAGCTGAAGAAGAAGCTGCTGCATGGCTGGGCTGGGTTTGGCTCTGCTGCCAGTGGGGAGGGTTGGAATTGGAGTCCATGAGACCTCCTGGAGCATCTCCACTCCACCTCAGGAAGCTCCCCGTGTTTCTGAACCCACCTCCCACTTCAGGGACACCTCCTGCGCTGAGGCTGGTGAGCTGAGAGAGCGCAGAGCACCCAGCGCACCGTGTCTGCAGACCTCCGTGCCCTCCTTGCCTGGGCTGGCTCTGAGCATCCACCACTGGAGACCACCTCCTCCAGCGTGGCCCTGTCCCAAAGCTGACTTCATACCACGGCCCCTGTGTGGGCAGCAGAGCTGCAAACAGAGCTATTGCCAGGAGATGCCGCAGCTGCTATGGCCATGCGGCCACCTCCCAAGCCCGTGCCTCAGTTTCCCCTCCCAGCCTATTCTTATCAGCTCCTCTAGGAAGGAACTGCTTCTTGCAAGGGCTCTTGCAGTACCTAAGAACTGGGGTCTCAAGCCCTGCTGAGGCTGTGGCACACGCCACCCTGGTGTGTGACACAGCTGTGCTGAAGGGGGAGATGGAGGGGGATGCTGCACAGCTTCTCCCCCAGGGTTTCAGGTCCACTGGAGAGCGTGGGGTGTTGCATGGGCAAGCGTGGTTCTGCTCTGGCACTGCCAATGTGGCAGGATATGGGCACGTTGTGTCCACTGGCCATGGGGTACCAGCAGCGTTCCCCACCTTCCCGGCATCCCACCCTGCTCGCAGAGCCCTGGGGCCCCAAGGTGGCATTTCAGCAGGTTTTCACACCTGGTCTCCAACGGTGGCTGTGGAGGAACGATGGGCAGTTGGAAGAGGTGGAGACGTCCGAGGACCATCACTCTACCAATGCCTCCTGCTACAGCCAGCTGTGTCCCATTCTCCCCCCAAATATGGTGTTTCTCTAGTGCTGGGGGCCTCCCTCTAGCACCCATGGGTGCTGAGGAGACATGGGATGGGCATGGACAGCACGTCCATGAGCCAGCCCCCATCCTAGGAGCTGCCGTGGGGTGACACATCTCCAGCCACTGTGGCATTGCTGGGCCACGGTGCCACTGGGATGTTCCCAGCAGTGGCTGGAGGGCACCGACTGCACGATGCCACCCGACCGCGTGATGCCATCCAGCCGCGTCCCACACATGAGCAGGTCCCCGGGGAGCAGCAGCTACCGGAGCAGGGCTCAGCATCCCTGCAGCCGCTCGGGACGGTGGCCCAGCTCCAACCCTGGTGGCACTGCCAGGCTGCCGTGCCAGCGCTCCCGCCTGCCCGCCGCACCGGCCGAGTGAAGCCGGCGTGTCCCAGCAGTGGGGGCCTATTAGAACTGAAACGTTCCTACTGGGGTATTTTATTTGCACACTTCAGTAGAGTGGACACCAAAAGGCTTTGCTAATGCTTCATGGGCTGCTAATTTCCTCTCTGACCCGCATTGTCGGAGGGTGACCCCAGCCCGAATCTCTCCGCAATGAATGCCAAAGGCTGACACCGGCCCGGGTTAGGGGTGACAATGGGGCCTCTGTGGGCTCCGGGCAGGCTCCAGTTGGGAGCTGGAGAACAGGGGGAATTTGTGTGGCTCTCAAAAGCTCTGGGTGGCACAATAAGGGAGGCCCCGGGGTCTCCCAGGAAGACAGAGGCGGCCCAGGGAAGCCGGGCTGGGGGAGGCGGGCGGGAGGACGGTTTCCTTTGTGAAAAGCTTTCTTTAGAAAGGAAGGTTTTTCTGAATGCCCTCCTTAGACGACCCAATCGGGGCCTGGCAGATGGATATCACAGGCACGCTGCTTATTCATGGCAGGCTGCAGCTTTGAGCCGTCCCAGTCCCCCCCACCCTTTCCCCCAGCCTTTTATTCATTTTAAGGCTAATTTGTTTTGTTAATGTTTTCTTGCCCTCCCCCTCTCTCCTGTGCAGATTGTGACTCATACTGCAAAGCCTCCAAGGGGAAACTGAAGATCAACATGAAGAAGTACTGTAAGAAAGACTATGGTGAGTCGCCCCTCGCTGCTTCCCAGGGACCAGAGGGTGAGGAGGGATGCAGAGCAGCACCATCTCCCTCCCGGGGTGTCCCCAAGCCCACCCCAGCCCAGGGGCAGGTTGGTGGCCGGGTCCCCACCACAGCCGGGGCCAGGCAGCCCAGCTCTGCTTCGCTGCAGCTCCTGGGGTGTGTGCAATGTGGGGTATGTTTTTTTTGCTGGCTTCAGAGGGGAAGCCCTGGGTAGCGATGCTTGGCGGGGCAGCGATGCAGTGTGTTGCTTGGAAAATAGGAGTCCCCCCCCGCAGATGCTGAGACAACCCCCAAATCAGGGTCCACAGTGTCCTCATCCCACGGTGTCTTCTGGGTTACAATGACACCGTGTCCTCTCTCTTCCCACTGTGCTGTTACGTGCTTTGCTGCGGGGACCAGCAGCAGGCAGGTCCTCAGCATCTGGATCCATCCCCCCTGTAATTCCCAGGCAAGTTCAGAGCGTGATATAGCCCTTGGATGAGCCATGGAAACTGTGGGATCCCAGTCCTTGCTGGTACTTGAGGTCCTGAGCATCCTTCCGCAGCTCCGGCTGGGAGCAGGCGTGTCCTGAGATCCCACCCCACCTCTTTGCTCTGGGATTATTTTTAATGCGGGTCCATTCCCAACGTGGTCACCAGCGGGTCCATGCAGGAGGTGTCCAGGGTGATGCCGGGAGGGGATTTGTCTTCAGGCCACACCAAGAAACCCCTTGAAGACCTCCCTGGGGCTCAACAGCCCCTCTCCATCCCGGCTCAGCCATTGCCTGCCAGCACGGAGCCGCTGCGGCATGGGCAGGTGGGGAGGGCTGGCTCCGCTTCAGTCCCTCCTGCCTGGCGGATTGCCCTCCTTTGCCAGCCGTGCCAAAGCTGTTGGGATGAGCTGAGCATCAGGAACGGAACCGACCTGGAAAAATCAGGTAGAGCTGGTTAAATTACATGCGCTCCATGCCAGGGGATGTTTAGAAATGTTGCTCAACGTACGTCGGGGCTGGAAATTACCTCCCCCTCCATAGACTATAGTGAGGGGGAGCAAAGTGTCTGCAGGAGGGACCAAACATGAGCCTTCGGGTCTGACCCAGGGATGGGGAACGGGCTGTGTACGGGCGAGCCTGGCTTTCAGCTGAGCCTTCAAACTTCCAAACAACCAGGGAATTACAAGGTGCTGCAGGACAGGGTTTAGCAGCCTCCAGGGCTGCGGTTGCCCTGGTGTCTGCCAGCCCTTCCCTCCACAGCAGAAGAATTAAAAATATATCTATATATGCATGCATATATATGTATCTGTGTGTGTATATATATATATATTCACCAAACTACCAAGGAAGAAAACTCTCATCCCATCTGCATCAAAGCATCCAGGAGTGGACATACCTCCTCCCTCCTTCAAACACTCTCACAGCAGCAGCTCAGCATGTCCGGGAAGTGTTCACGAGAGCAGAACAAATTCCCATTTAACAGCCTGTCCCCGGACAAGGCTTTTCCCGGCAGGGCCGGCCGAGGGATGCTCGGCACTGGCTTTGTGCTCTGGCACCTCCCCGCGAGCTCAGGGGAAGGGAGAGGGCGTGGAGGCAAATGTTTTATTTGCATTCCCATTTATTCTTCCTTTACTGACGTGGCAAAAAGGTTGCGGAGAGCACTCCTTGGCAAGGATGAGCTGCTGGGGTTGGGGAGCACTTGTGGTCCCCGTCCAGCGAGGTTGTGCCGAGGTGTGGCCACGCTCAGAAGAGCTGCTGGAGGTTCATCAGATGTTGGAAAGGTCCAGTGATCGCCTTTGCCTTTAGAGAAAAGGGTTTAATCACACATGAGAAAGTCACAGCTCATGAGCCTATTAAAGACGGAGCTGAGCACGAGACTATTAAAGCCGTGGGGTTTCTCGCGGGTGGATTCTCTACTGGCTGATAAAGTACAAATGCACTTCCCACACGTGCATCCCTTCATTTTCCCACCTGGCTTCTCCAGCATCTCCTAAGGGCTGAGCTCATGCTGGAGCATTTTCTCTCTGAAGAGGGGAGAAAGCAGCCGCTTGGTTGCAGGAAACCTGGACCTGTAGCGATCCGAATTGGCCCTAATTTGGGGGTTCGGAGGATGGCAGGGAGGACAAGAAGTCATGTGCATCCCCCTTGAAGCACACTGCCAGCCGAGCAGCGTTATCTTTCCCTGCAGCTCTTGGGGCAATGATGCCTATGTTTTGGTGGTGGTAGCGCTTGGGCTTTGCTCGAGGGGAGCGCCAGCACGGTTTCGCTCCGTGGCTTGTCCTGTCACAGGGGAGATGTTTCTCGGGGGTTCGGGTGGAAGCTCAGGCTTGACCTTGTTTGACGCTGTAACGTGGTGTTAGGGCTCCAACACACCCCTGGGGAGACGAGAGCAGCTCAAGAGCTGTCTTGGGCAGGAGATACCCCCGGAGCAATGAACAGCAGTGCTGGAAGGAGTTTTTCTTTTTTATCATGCAGCATCACTTCTGAAACGCACCAGTGAGCCAAAGCCGTTTGCCGGGGCTGGTTCGGGGCGAATGGGCGCAGGCTGTCCCAGCACGGGAAGAGGGGTGCTCCCACTCCATCCCTCCTGGCCCTGGAGGCGGGGGGGGTGGGGGGGGGCCCCCNGATAATAAAGACTTTGGGACTGACACCCCAGCAGGAAGCCAATTAGGAGGCTCTTTTCCTCACCGCTACGCCGGCATCGCTGGGCTGAATGTCCTAAAAGGCTCTAATTAGCTTGAACAGAGTTACTTCTCCCGCGGGTTCAATCGGGAAGCTATCATCCGCCCCGCGCTTCTCAATGGGGCTTTTTAGCTCCCCGTTTCATTCAGCGATTCAAAGGGGATATTTTCCCTTATT
>VZSZ01011439.1:164451-182971 GCA_013398815.1 Ibidorhyncha struthersii | reverse complement strand
CCGTGATCCCCCAGCTTCGTTCTGCCCCATTGGCTGAAGAAACCAGAGACACCAAACTGCCTTCCAGCTGCTAACATCTGCTGCTTCCAAAGCACAGCACAGCACGGGAACATCAAACCTATAAGAAACTAATCAACAGCACCGCTGGAAATTAACTCCCCACCCCCCAAAATGTGTATTCTCAGCTTAGGTTGAACAAGACAGTTATCGTAAAGGAAACTAAACAGAGACATCGCTGAGCACAGATCCGAGGATCGACTAATGGGTTATTTGAAGACTCTTTGGTATCCAATAGTCATAACAACCACCCACTGTATCATACCTAGGAGCGACCAAGATATCCAGCTGTGGTGATGCTCTGATCCAAGGTTTGGCACAGCAGAGAGGAGACCACGTTGGTGGGCAACTTCCACATGGGCATAACTTGGGGAGCGACTCGTTGCTCTGGTCCCCACACCCCGAGGAGTGCTGCCTCCCCCCCCGCAACGCTGAAGGAGCGTGAGCCCATGGGATGCTCTGGCCCCCTCCCAGCCACCGATTCACAGTCGACGTGCTAATAACAAGGATCCCCAAGGAAAGACCCAGACTTTGCAAAAAAAAACCCAACTTGGCATCCAGGTCCCGTAGGTGCTCTGGAAGATCTTGCCCATCGCGGTCCCAGAGTCTCCACCACAGCCACTACTGAAATCTCCTTCATGGGCTTGGTCCTCTTTGCTGCTGTCAGCGGAGTGGTGACCCCTCAGATGACAGAAAATCCGTGCAGATGACGCCTCTGGTTTCACTCCCAAACTCAGCCAGCTCTCCCGAACCTGCACCAGCTCTGCCCTCGCTCCCTCTGGAGCTGCTGCTCCCCCACAGCCCTGCGTAAGGTGGCCAGCCCCCTTGGGAAACAAAGGAGGTGGGACAGCGAGTGCCAAGGGACTGTCCCCTTGGGAGGTGGGGCAAGTGCGGAGCTCTAAGGCTTGGCCAAGTTACAGCCGGGCAGAGACCTGCCCCAGTGGTGACCCACCTGGAGCTCCCCAAATCGCTCTGCTCCTTCTAATGGGGGTGAAAACCAGCAAATCTAAATTTCTCAATCCCTAACCACTAATGTGCTAAGGAAGGGAGTGGCTGCCTCACCTCCGCCACACACCCTACGCCCCAGCCCAAGGGCTGGAAGCATCTTTCCCCGGGGTGCTTAGGGGCAGGACTGGCTGTTGGGTTGTCCGTCACCCAGACGTTGCGTCCCTATGCCAGGCTGCTCCCCTGCCACACTGGCCCATGAGGGACGGGGATATTTGAGTTCCCCCCATCGATGGAGACAGGCAACAGCCGGGGCGCAAAGGCAGGGAGGGCAGGACGAGTACCTGGAGGAGAAGAAAACATTAGTCGCTATGAAAAGCAAAACCTCCCTGATATTTTTCCTTTTAGGAAACTTGGAAACATCTATTTTATGACATTTTCCAGTGGTTTTGCCTTGTTTTATAGCAATCGACAATATTTATATAATGACATAAACCACCATAAAGCGAGGCAGCCATGTAAATAGGTGTAAAGCGGAGGGCTCCCAGGGAAGCGCCGGCCAGCGCTGGGCTGCTGGAGACACCACCCGGAGGGAGCAATCTCTGCCGAGCCTCCCCCTGCAACCGCAAGGCCCCTCCGAAATTAATTTGGGTATGAAGAGAGAAATCCCACCCTGGACATCAAGCAATCCCCTCCAAGTCTGTGTTTTCTCCCTTTACCCAGAGCTGACTCGCTTTTCCTTACTTCAGAGCTCAAGGAGAGCCAGCAGTCAAGGGGAACCCAAACCACCAGGTTTTGAAGGATAAAACCTGAGCTCGAGTGTCTAAATGGAGGCTTAAAACCCCAAAGCAGAGCTCGGATGCTCTCCTGCAGCTTGCACCCACTGATGCCAGGGACACCCTGCCACAGGCTGGGGACAGCCTGTCCTCGGTTAGCCGGGATGCCCTTGAACCCCAGGAGACCTTCAATGGGACTAAAAGGAACCAGATCCCACCCAAAGCCAGTCCTCCACTTGGGAGAGCAAGAAGGGAACGTGGGAACTTGGGGACTGCCCACCGAGCAAGCTTGGACGCCCACTTGTCACTCCCATTTTCCAACTTTGGCAGACGCAGCCGTCCTGCCCAGCACAGTCTTGAGCCCACCCCCAAACCCACCCAGAGACAAGCCCCAGCCCCTTCCCCGATCCCACCGGTCTGGGAAGCTGCAGAAGAAACACCACCCGGTCCGTCCCATGGCCGCACCCCTCTGGCCACCGACACAACCTGGGAAATCAGAAGGAAACGGAGTTTGCGCGAGATGGGAAACAACTCGGAGCCCACCACAGCCAGAGCGACCTGCAGAAGCAAAGTCCCCCCATCCCCGTCCCACCTGNCCAGTAGCCTTGACCTGCAGGAGCTGCTGGTGTAACTGGTACAGAACCCTCCTCCCCTGGGGAAGGCAGGACAGCCCCGTTTTTGGGGTGTTAGGGGATGCAACTCTTCCCTGCAGCCACTCCTGCTCCAGGACATCTCCTGGGGGGACANATCAGCCTCCACGGCCGGGGGTGGTGGGCAGCAGTGTCAGGGTACCAACCGCATTGCAACCAGCGAGGAACCCCAGCACACCCCCGCATCACGCCGGGGGGGCAGGACAGAGGTCTGGGGGATGGGGGGGGTTGGGCAGAGGGGGTGGCCAGGGAAGGGGCTGCTGTTCCTTCCGCGCGGCGTCGGAGAGCAGCTGCAATGCCAAAACAATCATCACTCCGCAGGAGAACCTGACAGAAGCCGTTTCGTCTCGTTTCTGTTCGTTCCGTCGTGTCCGTGCCCTCTCCCCGCACACCGCCTCCTCTCCCCCCACAAAACCTGTGTTCGTTTTGGGGTTGTTTTTTTATTTTTGGTTTGTTTGGGGTTTTTTTTTGATTATTTCTGTTAATATCTTGAACTGTAAATGTTGTTTAGTTATGACCATTGCATACTGCTTTGGGCGATGTTTCTTTACAATGCATACTAATATATTATGGTTATTATATATGAATATATTTAATGACACGTGAAAAAGTTGTGGATTTTCTTATTGTTTTTCCAAGTCGTTTCTTTTTTTATTTTCCTTTTTTGTTGTTGTTTTTTTTTCCTTTTTGTTTGTTTGGTTGGTTAGATTGGCTGTAATTGAACCCGAAGGAGCCTGTAACTGTTCAGCACCCACTCGGTAGAACTAAAGTCAGAAACCAGTTGAATAAACTCTTGTAAACTGTAAATCTCTCCAAGGATCTCTGCTTCCTCCCAACTCGCGGGCCGGTGAGCCCGAGGGACGGGGACCTGGCCAGGGAGGTGACGGAGTCCCCTCCGCTTCCCTCGGTCTCTACCGAGGTCCCCTTAGCGGGGGTGAAGGTGGTGCACAGCTACTGACCGTCCGTCCCAGCCATGTGTCCCACCAGCATCCTCCCAGCGGTGCTCCCCGCCAGCGCCCGCATGCCCTTGGGGACAGCGGGGGCACCGCGGGCTCACAGCGGGTGGGATGGGGGGTCTCCGCTGGCACCTCTGGGCTCTCCGGTGGTGCTGTGAGCTCTGGACCGGGGTACGTTCCGCCCGGGCTCCCCATCCTCCCCCTGTGGCCGGAGGGGACTGTGCCCTGCGGTGGGATACCGCAACCTGCGGGACCCTGCACAGTGGGAGCGGACGGGTGTGGGGACACGGGGACAGCCATAGGCCTGGGGTCAGGGGTGCTGCCAACCCCACTCTGGACCCGTTTTCTGCCCCATTACACAGGCTGCTCGCCAGCGCTGTCCCTTTCTGCCCATCCACTGCAGGGGGGCCGGGCTCCATCTCCCACCTCCCACGGGACATCAGTGATCCCAGACGGTACTGAAGCAGCTGGCACTGGAGACCAGGCAGGGCTGGGGGTCGGACAAGCTGAGAGATGGAGGCGGGGGGGAACTGGGGCAGCGGAACACTCCCAGAGAGAAAAACACAGGCAAAAAGGTCCTGCAAACCGCCGAGGGGTCAGCCCCCCTGACCCACGCCCTTAGCGTCGTTGGTAATTTATGAATTCGAAAACATCTCAGAGGTCGGAAATCTCAGATCTTTATTGCTGAGACAAATGGGTCACAAGTGCCACCACCTCTGCTCCGGGGCTGTCGCCTGCCGCTTCGCAGAGAAGCAAATGGTTTTCCCAGATCGCCCTGGCTCCGCGTCCTCTAGGCAGGCGGCTGCTTGTCCAAGGAAGACATGGTGGCTCTGAAAAGAGGGGAAAGAGCCTGTTCCCATTGAGGGCAGGATCCGGAGCATTTGCTCTCAGCCTGGTTGCACCAGGCAGCGCGGGAGAGCAGCCATGCACCGCGCTGAGCTCGCACCCCACCTCCACAAATAGGGCGTGCGAAAATGCCCAGCAGCTTTTCAAGATCATCTTTATCCTCACGCAGGAGCTAGGGACTCCTTAGCAAGGGCACTTGGACACGTAAGTGCCTCTAAGATGTACCAGACCTTCCCCAGCACTTGTATTTTTGAGGAAATAAGAGCTGGAAGGAGGTAAACTCCTGAGCACATTCTCCAAGAGAGAAACAAAGGAGATGTGAGGGAAGGCGAAGCCTGGGATGTCTCTCTGGGTACATTCCAGGGGACTGGGGAAGACCTTTGCCTGGAGAAGTCACCGCAGGTACGTGACTGTGGCAGTACACGGCACAGATACAATGGGCAGCTTGAGCATCCTTTGCCCTATGCCCGGAACTCAGAGCAGCCGGCAGCACGGTGAAACCGCCCGGCTCCCCGGCAGGATGGGCTCTCCAACCCCGCTTGCGCAGAGCCAAAAAAACAGCTGCTCTCATATTTTAACCATCCTTTTTCTTCTGGTGGGGCAGGGAGACAGAAAAGCTTTCCGCAACACTGCAGAACACTGCCAAATCCACTTCTTTTTAATAAAACTCCTCACCCACACGACACATTAAATGTTACTTAAAGGGCAAGGCTAAGAACCCCTTTGTTAGACATTTCAGCAGGGTGAAGCCTCGTGTTTCTACCTTTCCCGGGCGCTAACAGAAAAAATGTGTCTGAGGACCCAACAGGTCAGAAAACATCTTTTTAAAGCCTCCCTCAGAACAAAGTCACGATGTCACGTTGATCAGGATGAATTCCGCATCCATCACGTGCGTCCTGGGAATTCAAACAAAACCTTAATTCCCCCCCGCAAATGCCAGTTTTAATTAGAAAGCCAAGTCCGTGGTCTCAACTCAATAAACCACATGTTGTTCTCCTGCTGTCGCCAGAGAGCCACGGGGCTGCACTGGGGCCGTGGGTGAGACCCCGCTGCCGGGCTCGGGCACAGGTCACTGCTGAGGAACAACTCCAGGGGCATTTCCAGCGTTGGTCCCTCCGCACAGGACCTGCAGGAACGCGTGGGGTTTTGAACACGTCTCCAAAGTCGCCCGTTATTTGTTTCCAGCTGCAGCAGCCCTGCTTAAAGCTCCATTTCTAACCTGAGATCAAGCAATAAGCTCATCAAAAACCTGTTGTGCCCTCTTGAAAACCAGGAGAACATAAAACTATCTTTTTTATTTTCCCCCTCCTCTCCTAAGCTGAAGCACCTCTCCAAAGAAAAAGCAGCAAGAGGGCACAACCTGCATTGCATTTTTAAAGGCTTCAGGGATTTTCTCCAGCAAAGCATACGGAGATGTGTGTGGAAGACTCCGCTGCATCCCAGCCGTGGACGTCATTTTGTGTCCTTCACCGGCAGAAGTGGTACCTAGATACCCACCACACAGCCCAAGCCTGGATTTCCCACTTTTGGGAAAGGATTTCCCACCTTTGGGAAACACCAGACGAGGATGCCGAAGCACAGTCCGCCTTGTCCCAAGACCTTGAACCCCTTCAGAGGAGCTGGTCCCTCCTCCAGCTCCGACCTTTGGCGCTGAGCATCAGAAGGTGAGCTGGACACCGGCAGAGCCCTGTCTGAAGCCCACAGCCCACGCCACGAGGCAGAGCTCTATCTACCAGGCTTTTCCGCCACCAAGCTCCTCTCTCCACCTACCCTGTGCCCTTCCCAGGAGCACACAGACAGGGCGATGCTCGCTTCAGCCCCGTCAATGATGGCTATGTGTTCGGTGGGGTACTCAACAGCTCCCTGCCTCCGTTTCCCATTAAACCCCATCTTCTCCCATCACAGTCAGCTCTGTCATCGCCACCTCAGATCCTGGAATGACTGAGTCAAAGCCTCAGCTCCAGCCACCACTCGCATGCTGTGAGAAGAGCAGTTTTGCACTCCCATCCGCAGATCACCGGGCACTCGAGGAAAGGGGCCAGTGCCCAAGTCCCAACTGACAGATGGGGAAATTGAGCCTAGAAGAGCGAAACGCTCTCGTGTCACTCAAGAAGGGATGCAGCACCAGGACAGCCTGGTTTCCCACCTCCCAGACCAGCGCTAGATGTGCTGCTGGAAGGGAGGGAGAGGGAAACGAGCGCCAAGAGCCAGTTGAGAGCTGTGAAAGCAGATATTCCACCACTGCAGGTGAGGACCAGCCTGGGGCTGGCAAGTCTTATGGATCCGTCAGGAAATGCATGTCACGATACAGATATAGTAATCACTTTTTTTCTTCTCCAGCTCTTAGGAAATGGAAGCATTGGAGAAATCATTCACGCACAACATGAGATGGTAGAAAACAATAAAAACCCAGGCAGAGAAATTGTATATAAATGGATCAGCTTTTATTCGTATTTATTGCTTGCTTTATCAATTCTGAAATCAAACTGGCGCATATAACAAAATAACGATTTTCTTGGCCAGAAGCAAACATTCAGTACTTCTTCGTTAGTTTTTTAACAGGTAATCCTTCCTCTCGGTTTTAACAGCGTGTGAAAAGTTATAAAGGAAAGAGGCAGACCTCGGTCGCCGAGATTAGTACATGAATGCCAGCGTGTCTCCTGCGCTCAGCCCGGCAGAGCGCGTGGAGAGCCCGTGGAGAGCACGCCTTCCTCGGGAGCACACGTTGGGCAAGGCTTTTCGCTCGGACGCACCTGGTTCCAGACCTGCTGCTGTTTACGTTTTTCTGTCGCTGGAGATCAACGGCGGTAACTCTCCGGCGACTGCGTCACCCGCCGGCATTTCCATGCAGCTCACGGGGGTCCCGCGCCGCCTGGCAGGGCTCCGCCTGCTCTCGCTTTCCCATCCCGCGAGCATCCACATGCAGTCATTCCCCAAAACATCTATTCCTTGAAAAACGTAAGCATTTTCCTTCCCAAGGAAGGTATGAGAAAGCAGAGAGCACCGCCGCCGTACTCCCAAACCACACCTTTATTTTAGTATTTTAAAGCCCTCGGGGTGACTGACCGCTGGGCAGAAGCGGTGCCGGGCCAGGCAGGCGGCACCCCGACACCAGCGCGTGCTCAGGCGCAGCCGCACCGAGAAGAGCATCTATTGTAGGGCCACCTGCAGCCCCCCGAACGCCAAGCAAAGGTGGGAAGAGAGTCCTTTACCAGTTAAAACCTTTCAAATCACGCAGCGCTCTTCAGCCGTGCACCGAAGGAAGAACGGATGGATGTCTGTCGGACACAGCTTCATTCTAATTCCGTTGAGTTTATTGAAAACACAGAAGGTCTTTGCACAAAGTCGGTCTCTTCGCTGGAGTCCTCCGTGCTCAGCTGTCGAGCAGCAGCTCCGACGGGCCCCGTATCCGCATTAGTGTGTCGGCCAGAGAGCAACCACAGCAATCGCAATCAGCAGCAACACAATCACCACCAGCATTCCTGGAAAAGATGAAACCATGTTAAGGTCGCTGCCTTCATCTTTTACAATTGCTCTTTTGCAATTAAATTCTTCCTCCGAGTCCTGCTCCTCCTCCCAGCTGAGACTGATTTCCCCCCCACCTCCCCCACTCACCCCGTGCAAGTCCCTCGCCAGATCCCTGCACGCCAATGACCCCAACAGCAACGTGGACTCAAACCCCACGTTGGTAGAGCAGTTTTTTCTCTTCCTGAGCCTTCAAATTAATATTTTTTTTTAACGGTGCCTGCAGGGTCTCTTCCTACTTAAACATCTGCCTCGCAACGATTACGGGATATGTTTAACTCCTGGCGAGGCCAGTTAAGCTTCTCTAGAATCCCCCTGTATCATCCCACTGGGGCAGAGGATTACTCAGAAGGAAATCCAAATTGCATCAGGAAATTGTTTCCAATACAAACTACTCCTGCTTGCAGACAAAACGATTTGCAGAGCAAAAGCAGGGCTTTCGGGTACGCACCCGACTGGGGAAAATGAAGATCAACCAGCATTCGAGGGAGTCTATCAGCGCTTGGCCCAACCGTGCAGCACGTGGGCTCCATCCTGTCCCAAATCCGTACCCGCTGCTGCGCAGAAGGTAACGACTAATATGATCTCACAAAACTTCATGACTGCTTTTTAGTTCGGGCACACCATGCTGCTCTGCAGAAGGATGGTGTTAAAAAAATGTAAGTTACAGATCATTTTGAAGGCTGATCCAGAAAAGCAGCAAAGCAGATTTTCGCTCTCTCTCAACTGAATGATAGCGGTAAGGCGGCACGGCTGTCAGGCGCCTGCTAGAGGAGTCTAATTCTCCTTCGTTTCCCCTTTTTAAGGGAGAACTCTCCCCTTTCTCAGAGAAGAGAAAGAAATGTTATATTGAAAACAGGCTGGATCCCCATGGTCCAGCCCATCACCTCCCTGAGCAGCCCCAACACGTGAACTCCTCGTGCCGGCGGCTGGACCACGGCGCGCTGCGGGCACTGGCATCACACACAGAGGCAGCCCCTGGGGTTAACGATCTTTTCATTAGGAGGCTTTTGTTTTGGTTTAATATCTGTTCCGTGCTATCCCCCTGTCCAAGCTGTGGGAACACGTTAGGGCTCCAAGAGCGGAAAAAATGTCCCTTCATTTGGTCCGCTCACAGATGACTATTACTCAACCACTTACAATATTTACAAGTCCAGCTCATGGCAATTAAAAAAGGATGTATTAAAATAAACTCCTCTTTCCAAGCTGGAAAAGGATATTAGACATGGCTTTTTGTAAATAGTGTCATGTTTTCTGTGCAGAAACTGTTTCTCTGCCAGTGGTCCAGGATTTTTTTTTTTCCAGGGAAATAAGAGTCGCCACCAACAGTATTTTTTTCTTTTATGCTGAGTTGAAACCATTTGTTATCTGCAGTGAGCCGGAGCAGCGCTGCACTGCCCTGGCTTGAGCAGGTCTCGGATTTTGAGCCTTTTCCTTACCCGAACCAGCTGAGGGCAGAGCCGGCAGCGGCTCCGTCCGCCCCACCTGGGCCGTCCCAAGGACCGTCGTGGCAGGACTCTGCCCCGCGGTGGGCTGTGGGGACAACCCTGTGGCAGCGCCAGGCGCTTCAGCTGAACGGTTCATACTTCCTGCATCCTTTGGGGTAGGATGATTTTTGGGGGGGTGTTTGTTTAGAGGACACCAAACTTCAGGCTATACCTGGATGAAACCACTTATTAATCACATTAAAGGTGGAGTAAACTAGTAAAAACGCGCCTGTTCTCTCTGCGCCCCGAGCGAGGGCTTGGGTTTGGCTCTGACCTTGCTGCACCACGCTGCCCGTTCAGCTGCCGACGGCCGTGCTTGCACCCGGGGTGCATGCCGGGGGGCCCAGCGCCAGCTCCCTCGCAGGTGAAATCCTTCGGGAAGCATCCCAGAGGATGCTCCCACCGCTGGGCTCCCGCAGAGCCTAGCCTAGCTCCAGATCCTCATCCCAGGTCAGTGTCTATCAAGTGCGTTCGACCCAGCTGGATCTCGGACTGTACACAGGCTACTTGTTCCGATCCACCGGAACGGGTGAGAGAGGGATATTGTTTGGTTTTCAACCTCAGCCAACCGCTCGACATCATCCAGAAACCCAAACTGTCAGATTAATCCATTGGGAACACGATCTACACTTTCGCCGTCTTTCTAGTCTCGTGCTTTTTACATCTTAATATACATTTTGTAGCCTTCAGCATAGCCAGAAGCAAAAAATTTGCTTAAACTGGGAAGGAAAAAGATCTGATAAAGCTGCCACACTCAGATCCTCTGTTACGTTTCACACTGGAGGGAAAAGTTTTAGAGGGTGCAAATCCTTAGCACAGTTTCGGTGTAACAAGAGTTTATGGACTTGAGCAATTAAGAGACAACCAAGATCAGTTGCTTGGAAAAGACTCTATAGGTGTGAATTAGTAATGATACAAAGTGGAGTTAACGAGGCGTAATTATTCTTTGACAACCCACAAGAAAAACTGCACATAAACCCAGAATTATTACACGGCAGGAACGGGGGAAGGTGGGGGACTAATAAAGCATTGCTAATGGGCAACAGCAGAATTAATAGGAAACTTAAAGGCAACAAGAGGGGGACAGCAAAACGAAATAAACTTCATTTTATTCCTGGAAGGAGACTGGTATTAAAAACCTGGAGCCACTTTTCTGTTTCCAAAAGCAGCGGTCAAGTCCTCGCTCCCCACGTGAGAGACGGAGGAGCAGGGACGGCACGTGTCGGTGTGAGAGAAATCAGCGATCCGCCGCTATTAACAGCTTATCTGTTATGCACAAAATGAACAGGACGACATAAATTGGCAATAGTACACAAATTTCAAAGTACCTCTCGCGTGATTGAGACCAGATGTTACACACATTTTCCCCCCTCCCTACACTACAGAATAGGAGATTAGAAGGATCTGGAGATTTAAACCTGGGTGTTTCAGAGTAAAACGTGCTTTCCTAACAAAAACCGTGGATAGGACCTGACAGTAATTATGCATTCTAGATGCCCTGCCCGCTTCGCCTTTTTTTGTTTTTTGCTCAAGTCCTATGAAATATAAATATTCCCCTCGACAAGAACTCCTCAAAGAGAAGCTGAGGAATAAAAGCCACTGACAAAGCAAACGGGAGTCAGAGAAGAAAAGATAGGAGATTCCTGCGCAAAAGAAAACAGCAACAGGAATGCAAATTTGAAGTGCATTTCTTGGGGAAAAGTGGGAAGTGCATGCAGAAGTCTATGTTGGTTGCCTTAAATTAAATTAATTAAGGCAGGTTGGAGAAAGTGCAATGCTCTTGAAGCTGCATCAGCTAAAGTCTGAGCCGGTGCTGCTGTTCCAGCTCGGAGGAGCAGTGCAGAAACGCAGAGGGCATGTTCTCAGCTTACGCCAAGTTTCAGGGCACGGCGTGGCGGCAGGACGCGGGGTCTCCTCACTGTTCCCGGGGGCACCGGCGCTCACGCTGCTTTGTCGGGTTTTAAACTTCCTGCTGAGATCAGCTGTGCCTCTGTTCTTCACCCCGATCCCGCCCCCCTGCTCCCTGGGCAGCAGGGCGGTTCGATGCTCCAAACCTAGCAAAGCCCTTTCCAAAAAATCAAAAATTTAAGATCAAATTTTCAGATTTAAGAAGGAAAGAAAAGGTTACAACAGATAAAATTTATCTCCAGCTTAAGATAGCTCTTTAGTCTGTCTCACCTGCTATCCATCCAGCCGGGAGACCAGAGCATCTGGGGTTCACCCCATCTTCCCGGGGTCCCCTGGGGCAGCCCTTCTCTCCCAGTCCCAAACCTAGTCCCTCTCCCCAGCATTTCTCAGCTTTGAGGGTCACTGGTTTGGGGTTCACGGTGGACACCCTTCCCAGCATACCCGATTTCCTCCTACACGAATGACTTCCCAGCAAATGCAAATAATTCCTCCAGTCTGAATCTGCCTGAAGAGGTTTGGGCATCTAAAAGATGATTTTCTACCCCCAGTTTGCACCTCAGTTCCCAGGGGTTAAAGATCTGTGTAAATACAGGTGATGGCTGAGCACCGCAGCCCCGTGTGTCTATCCAGCCAGACCATAATGACCCCTGCCCGGTTGGGACTCTGTAACTCCAGGGTCTAAGTTAGACCCCACTTAACGTCCCTGCTCTCTGGTGCACTGCCAGCCCTCCTCGGCGGTGACAAATGCCAGTCACACGGATGACGGTTCCAGTAAATCATTTAATTTCCTTCTCTTCATCCCAACCTTTGCTGTTTTCCCATCGCAGAGACCCCAGACGTGGCTTGGAGCCGCACCACGCTGAGCACGGGGCAAACCCAGGACACAGCACATCCCTGCCCTCGAGAGCATCCCTCTCCTCCTGGGCATCCCCCTCACGCTGGGCATCCCTCTCCTCCCGGTACGGAGCCCAGGCTACAGGTGTCGCACGCGTGTTACAGCCTACGCTGCGCTGCCGAAATCCTGGACGCGCTGCAAAGCTGCGAGAGGACAAAGAATAATTAACAGTTCTGGTTTGTAACTTCACACAAGCGCAGGGTGCCGTGTACTAAATAAGCCTATTTGCCTCAAATAACCGTTATGAATCACAAATAACGCTGATGAATTGGTTTCCTCGGAGAAGAGCGGATACCTACCGTCAGCCAGCAGCCGGCTTTTGTGTTTGTGATTAATCATCGAGACTTTCCAATTCCTTCTGCTGACTGTTCAGATGGAGGCAGCTGAGACGCAACAATCTGCAGTTTTCTTTAGAGCGTTTTTAATTCCTAATGCTAACGACGGCTGGAGCCCGGCAGAAATTTCTGCTCACGAGCACTGCCGCCGCCGGAGAGACGAGCCCTCGCAGCACCCGTACAAAGCGGCCAATTGTTGCTTGTCAACCGGCTGCTGATGCCAGCTTTCTGACAAGGCAATATTTACTGTGAAATATCCACTTATTGTGCTGAATATAACTCCTGGGAATCTGAGCGTGTTTCGGATCTGGCAGGGGTTCAAGCGCATTTGAACAGGCAGGCAGGAACTTGGTCATAAATACATCGTGTTTTGACAAGTCCCTCTTGAATAAGCGTCAAAAGTTTTCTCGTCTGCTTCTATCAGACTATTGATTTACCATTAAAATTGCTCCGTGGCCAGGGAGCACTGGCCATCGAGATTTAACGTGTTATCAATTAGAGCGCCCCGGTTTCTACAAGGTGTCTCACGTTACAACTTCCCACCGGGCAGCTCCTGCGGAGGAGACAGTTACACCTTCCTCCTTGGCATCCCCTGCTCCAGGAACAAGAGCCTGGTTTCATTTTTATAAATGCACGCTGGCAACGCTGGTTCCAGGGATGGAGGATACCTTTGTTCAACAGGACAAGCAACGTCAGCAAGGCTTCGGCTCTTCTCTTTCAGCCCCCCGGCAGCCAGGCACTCCTACGCACAAGGAACTTGATGTTGCTTCCTATTGCCGCCCAGCATGCCAGGCTACCGCAGCAGGGAGGTCACCACCAATATGGTCCAGCCACAACCCCGAAATGGAAGAGCGACGCTTACGCTCACCCCAGCACCCCCACCCAGCCGAAGGTAGGGATGTGAAGGGAGCAGGTAGCAGCCGATGCACCCAGGGCTCCACAGGTCATGTTAAAGGTCTCCAGTGGCAATGCTGATCTCTCCTTCTGCGGAGGCGTCTTCCAGTTGAAGAGCAGGTCCAGTCTACTACTCTTTGTTCAAGCCTAAACCCATCAGTAATGGACACAAGATATCTACATCAACATACTCCCCCACTGCCATCTCTCTGAGCATCAGCCCAGACTGGGCTCTCCCCAGTCACCAGGGAGAACATCCTAAATGCTCTCAGAGCATACTGGGAGGGTTCGTGAAAGCAAGCGCAGAGGGACTTTGCCTGTGATAGCTGAGGTCTGGACTCAACGAGCAAGGAAATCTCTTCCAGTCCCCGCTGCTATAATTAGCGCACAGAGTATTGGATGGTCCTTATAAATAGGATTAGTAAATACGAGCATATGCTAAGGGGTGATGTCTCCTTTTCATGGGGGGCATAGCCACGGTTTCCCTTTCAGGTCCCAACCAGGACGGTGCTCTGGCAGGAGGGCAGCCCTCCCAGCCAGGAAGCAGCAACAGTCTTTTGGACACGGATTTGACCAATGCCATCACCCATCCATTGTCCCCAAATCCGCATCAGCTGGAAACGTGAAGATTTTGGAAGTGGCCATTCTTTGGGTGTTTGGTTTTGCGGGCTCGGTGCTCTTTCCGAATACCGAGCATTATTCGGAATGGTTTCTGGATGGTGAAGTAAATACTGATTTCAGCCCATTAAAAGAAATTTCGAAGGCATGTGCGTGCGTGAGTGTGTCCAAGTCATCTGCCCCGACTTCAGCAGCTGAAATGTTACATCCAAGCCCGTTTCAAGAATTTCTAACACGCAGCTGGCAAATCCCACCCAAAAAAAAAGAATGAGACGTGCCTATCTGTGATCTGCCCCGGCGCTCGCTGCCTGGCGAGAGGAGGTGCGGGGAAAGCAGCCCTGCGACAAGCCCCGGGCATCCCTCAGCACCTCGTTGGCAACTATTTCTGGGGAACAGGAGTTTTCCCTGGGGTCTTCCCTTTTTTTTTTTTTGCTGGTTTGGGTATAGTATCATTCTCAATAAGGACGAAAGTTCAGCAGCAGTGTCTTTTATAGATTATAAAATAACAATAAATAGCATGCTATGACTTTAAAGAGCCTGGTATAGCACTACATTATCTGGAAAAAGCAGCTTGTTTTATGCCAAGAAAGTTATATTCCCACAGAAGTGTCTATCCACAAAGTTTATGAATAAGTCTTCTTTTATAAGTGACACAGAACACTAACTTATAAACACACAACAGTTGTTTTACAGAGCAGGAGAGAAGCACGGAAAAGATGGGAGTTTCAGCAAGGGCTGTATGTAAAGTCATGGCTGCTTTCTTTAAGGACTTCTTTTTAATGTCACACTTTAAAAAAACCAAACAAAACAAAGCCACACTTTATCTGCTTTCTCAGCAAGTTAAATTTTAAGTCCGTGTTGCCAGATATATGGCAGAAACCCTGCCCAAGTCTGTTCAAACCCCTGATTTTCAAGGCAACAGAGAACCAACTTGGAAGGCTGGCTCCGAATGCGACACACATACCTAAAGCGCTAGTTTAACATGGCAAGCACCCGAAGAAATCCATCTTGCTGTCTCTTACGTTCCCTAAAAAAAAAAAAAAAAAAAAAGCCAAACGCTTTCTCCCCCAAAAGCTATAAAAAAAAATAATCTTTCCTTCTAACATTTTCATCATTTTGAGCGAAACGGGGTATTCAATTTGTATTGCATTAAGAACCACTTTAGCATAAATCCCACGCTATTAAGCTGGCTTGTATGTAAATACACTCCCCGATTCCTACACCTGCATCATTGAAACCATCTCTCCAGAGGTTTGTTCTTTATTAATTTTGTGACAGCCAAACTTTTTCTTGGGCGATACGCGTCTGTGTAAAACGCTGCGATCGCACATTATCCTACGCCCCCGCCCGCCCAAAGGAACCTGGACGTTATTGCTTTTGACCTTCCTTTTCAACTGGTCTGACTCGAGAAATTTAACACTTCAATTGTACCTCTCGACCCTGACATCAAAATCGTTGGCAATTCTCAAAGAAATCAAGAACAGGCTCCGCGAAGAGTTATTAACGGCTCCAAACGCCCATGTGTTTCATTGGGTCTAGAGGATGGGAAAAAAAGACACTTCTCAAAAAAGCTGAGCTCTTTGGAAACAACAACTATTGCATTATTAATTCCTTATTCGGAAGAAAGAAAACCCCAGGTCATTCCTATGTAAGATGAAAAAACTCCTGTTTTATGAGTTATCCTACATATGGAGCTATTTGTGCAACGCTAGGTTAACCTGAAGAAATGAGTTATCTGAGTCAAAGGTATAGACTTTGTTTATACCCATTAACTCCTCGGTCAACATTATTTCACATATTTAAAAAAATGGTGTTTTCGTGTTGGTTTTTTTTGTCACATCGGGTTGGAGCCACACGTCCCTCTCGGGCACACAGGCGTGTTTGTTGTCAATAGAAGCCCTTTGATCGGGGCACGAAGATACCTCACATTACCGACAGCAAGACCTGTTGGCAAACCAAGCATGGGTAAATAACGGCAAGATTAAAGCCACCACCGTCGGAAAACAAATGTCAGATTCAGTCCCAGAAGCAGCACAGAGTGAGTTTACATCCAAAATGTTTATTGCTTCAGCGATCAAATAATCCCGAGCGTTTGGGTCCCAAACCACATGCGCAGCCCGGCTGAATGAAAGGAAGTGAGATAAGTGTTTCTCTTAATCCATTGTTGTTATACTTCAATTTGCTTCTTTTTTAATCTATTTTTCAAATAACAAAAGCACGCCAGATAGTATGTTGAACTACTTCCAAGCACAACTGCAAAGAAATCCCCCGCTCTTTCAAAAAAGCGAGACAGGCGGTACAAACCCAACCTCACCTGAGCCACAACGGTCAGAGGAACAGCTCCATCGGATTTGGTCGCAGCCTCCGACTGCTGCTCACGTTTCAGCACCTCCGATGCTGCGCCGGGCTGCCCCAAGGTAGTCGCCCACCTTTGGCCGTGGCTGGAAAGTTTCGATCCAACAGCTTAAGATGCCTCATAAATGTCAATTTGACCGTACGTCTCTAAGTCTACACAATTCTTAACCTCTTGCATCAACCTGAGAACCAGACTAGAAGAAGGGCAGTTGAAAGACAGGAAGGTTTCCCAAGGAAATTAAGAAATATAAATACGTTTTACCTTCCGAGCCACCAGAAGTGAAGCTCAGAGTCAGGCAAGACATTTGTTTGGATTTGAAGACAAGTCGAGAGCACAGCAAGAACTCAACTGTCACAAGCTTTAACTTTCAGAGAAGTCTGCGGGAAAGGGAACACTTAGAGCTAAATTTGTATCTACTTTAAATAGCAGAAGGTAGTTCGCAGAGGACAGCCTAGGAGAAATGGTTCGGTGTGCCTCTGCGATAGAATTACTGAACCTTTAAAGAGCTTTAAAGCAATTTATATACGTACTTGAATAATACCTAAATAAATATAGTTAGTAATAAAATCATTTACTGGCCTCATCATTGCCCAAAGAGCAGATTAAGAGGTAACAGCTTACCCACGTTACTTCCTACCCCAAAAAACCCAGCATTAACTGAACCCTTTATACTCACTGGTATGCCAAAGAAAAGATCAGATGTATTTAATAAGCAAGAATAACTCTGCAGCAATTTCTCTCTAATTTGTTTAACATCGTTAACAACAATGCTCAAGGCAGGCTAAAAGAAAGCCTCTCTGGAGCACAAGCCATCTTCTGGGATAAGTGCGCACAGGACCTTGCACCCAGGCCCAGCCAAAGCTGACAATTTAAGACCTCAAGTCTCCCCCAGAGTCACTTTGGGTGTTTTCCCACATACCATCTATTTTACTTCGAGTCAAACCTGGCAACCTCTCCTCATCTCCATCTGCTGCCCTTTTCTCAGGGGTGTGCTGGGGCAGCACCAGGCGCAGCCGTCCAGAGTCGTGCAGTCGCCCCAGCTCCCAGCAAGCCAGAAACTGGAAAGAGTCTCGTGTTTTTTTCCTTTTGTTCTCACTAGAGTGACTTCATAGACTTTCCTTGCTCGTCCCCACACTGCTATTATCAAACTATTTCCAACCCGAAAGGTCATCGGCCGACATGGTTACTGGCTTATTTTGCATGTGGCTTATTTTTCTTCCCTTTTTTTTCCCTTTTTTTTTTTTTATTAAATAAGCACGCACACTTTCCAATTTTCCCTTCTCCCAACTCTCTAGCATCCTTTCCCTTACATCAGCGACGCCAAGAAACAAGCTCAGTGAAGCAACGTGCTGCATTTCTGAACAACTGTGTTACAACTTGGAACGGGACTTGTGAAAGTTTCAAAAACCTCAATGTGCACTAAAGGGCTCCCAGAAGAAAGGAAACAAAACAAGCCCAAACAGGATCACAGAAGTTCTACAGATCCCTGTCTTTCAGATGATGTTCACCCAAGTGAGCCCAACCAAGCCACAGATGTCACCTGAACCCTTCTCTTCTGGCGTAAGTTCAGCAAAAATCAGGAGGAGAAGGTGGGAAAGGGCAGGTTTGACCGGGACATGCCCATCTCTAGGCTTAGCAGAAGTTACCCTCCCCATATCACTGAGGGCGATAAGCAATGAGGAACAGAAGAAGCGTTCAAGCATGGACCACAGCTTCATGAACTGCAGTGGAAAGAACAACCGGGAGCTAAAGGGCGCGTGAAGGAGAGCCAGGTGAAGCCTTCCTCACAAGAAGGGAATGACCTAAGAAAACCCAAAGCTTATCTGCCATCAGGTGGTCCTCCACCACCACAGCTCACTGGTTCCTCAAGACACTTCTCATTGCGTTAGCAATGTTGGAGATGGACCAGCCAGACACAGCCCTGGCTGTACGGAGAGGCACCAACCTGGGGCTAAGGTGAGTTAAATGCCAGCGATGCGGCATTGGCGCCTCCCACAGTGCCCTGATGGCTGGTGGTCCTCCTCACACCCCGCCACCCACGGACCTTCTCCGGCTCAGCTTCACCCCGCAGCCCCGCCGACCCTCGCCAGGGATGCAGAAGCCGCAGCCCAGCTGGCAAACTCCAAACAGTTTATCCCAAAAGAAAGGCTCTGCCAGGCGGCAGCTCACCCTGGAGCCGCTACCTGCAGCAAGCAGGGAAAAGGCAGAAGACACGACAGATGATCTCAGCGGGGGACTGTTGTTCCTCCACTACTTTCTCCAGTAAAAACAA
>VZSZ01011439.1:147760-159052 GCA_013398815.1 Ibidorhyncha struthersii | reverse complement strand
CCGCCCCCACAAACATGCTGGTTCTGTCTTTGTTACATTTCTCCAACCAGTTGAAGTCCTGAAGCCTGAGATACTGCTATTTAAGGTAGCATTAACATTCAAGCAACACTTTCCTGGATGTTACTATTTGAGTCGGGATCATTGGAAGAAATTTGGTATTGGCTCAGTCCTTCAGTGCCCTGAAATCATTATTTCAGCCTGTAAAGTGTTCTTAAAGACACGCTTAAGTGCTTTGCTGGATGAAGAACAAAGCACTTGGCACCCCGTGGAACTGAACCCTGCTGAGGTGCGAGGCGTTTCCAAACATTTCTAATTAACTAAAAGAATCTACAATTAAGAAAGTCGCAGTCACTGGGTTGACAGAATAAAGGCAATGTTTTGCAAAGCGTCCCGTGTTCCCCGCTCCGGCAACATTCAACCCTACACAATACCAGACACGGGAAGGAGAAATGTGTCCAAGAGTAGGTGGGCTATAAAGAGCAAAAGAGTATTTGGGTGTCCTTCGGTGATTCGGCAGCGGGTGCTGAAATCCCGAGCCACGTTTGAGCTTCACGAGGTCCCTGCTTCAAGGCTGGGCATACCCACACGGTGGAGTTTGCTTGAGCTGACCACTAGACCCTGCCCTGGTCCCGTACGTCTTGGCTTCCTTGACGCCGGGATCAGCCAGTCCCACAGGAAAGCTCGGCTCCCTTCAAGCGCGGGCAGTCCCCACCTTATCATCTTAGGTCTAAAGATGGGCCTGAAAGGAAGAAAAAGCGGTCTCTGCAGCGCAGAAGAAAACGTTAGCTATGAAATTTTCAGACCGAGCACGTGTGGTCTCCAGCTCTGCATAGATGGTCAGGAAGATCCCCATTTGTCCCCTAGATTTTACATTGTTTTGAGGACTCTGTTCTCTGCAAACCATTAACTCAAGCCAAGTGGTACAGTTCTGCTAGAATTACTCTTTTGAGCCAACTACGAATTTCTGAGTCAGAAAACAAATATGCCTTTCAATGCAGTTTTATAATCGCAACATGGATTTCATTCTTATTTTCATCCAGCTTATACAAAGATCAGATAAATTACTTTTCAGGTTTACCTTTTCCCATGAAAAACACAACTCACCTTGGTGCTATGCTAACAAAAGCTTGACTTATCTAGGCAGAGGACACCAGGGAGAGGCCCCGTGCTCTCCAGCCCCTGATTCTGCAGATGGGCAGCAGTTGACCCTACAGCCTCAACGGCGTCCATCTGCGGTCAGCTGGACTCCCCATGGATGCAGTCATTCCCACTGGGAATTGGAGGCAAAGCCCCAGAGACCTGAAATATCCATGTAGAGGATCAGACCACCTTCAGCTGGAGAACTCAACAGGGACTTTCCACCTGTGGTCCACGGCTACTTCTAAGGAGCTTGAGTACAGCGGCCAGATGTGAGGCTCCTCCAGCCAGGGTGGGAGTTCAACTGGTGGGTCTATGAATTGGCCAGCACGAGAACAGAGGCAACAAAAAAGGTTGGAAATCGGAATCACAAAAACCAAGCTAGCTCAATGATAGGAAGAGAGGGCTGAAACTCAACATCTAAGAGCGTCTGGACGACGCTGTTAGTCATATGGTTTAGTTTTGGGTAGTCCTGCGAGTTAGACTCGATGATCCTTATGGGTCCTTTCCAACTTGAGATATTCTATGATTCTATGACCTACACCGAGCTTTGTGGCAACCCTGTGTTGGAGACTAGAGTGTGGTTTAAGGAGACAGACATTGATGTAGAAGTGCTTGCTGCTCTGCATGCACGTGAAGCTCGCCGAGATGATCTCACCTCCCAGCCAACGAGGGGAAAACCTATGCTGCGACTCCTGCGGAGTGTCACCAGGTAGAGCCATGCATGAACACCTCTAAAATAATGTTAAGAGAATTGTTTGGTTGGCTTTTTTTTAAGGTTTCATCAACTCCTGCCTCAATCACTCCAAAAGTTTCTGACTGCACACACAGTATTATAACAGCAAGAAAGTCATCTGCAAATGGTTAATGGAATGCATATTAGGTGCAAACCACTGGGACTGCAGTAAGATGCTTGGCAGTATTTGATTTCAAGCAAGCCACAGAACACGACAGTAATTTAAATAAAATCCGTACAGTTTATCCAGAGCTTCCCATCCCTTTGCTCCCAACACAGTCTCTTCTCTGCTCTGTTCTGGGGGAAAGTTAGCACAACCTCACCACGTACTGCGGAGCCTACCTCGAAGCTGGAATTTTATTCACAACTTTCAGCTTTAGGAGGCGGCAAATAAAAAACAGAGACGGAGGGATGCTTATCCTTTTCTTTTTAGCAGAATGAGGGTTTGGTGTGAGGGGACCCTCATAAAATTTAAAAGTCAACACTTCTGATAGAGCATCCTTAGTTTCTGTTAAAACGAAGATGTGGATGCAGTGATTAGTTTTTGCTCGCTAGAAATAGTTTGTTTTTTTTTTTTAAAAAAAAACATTGTCCACTGTGGTTTTAAAGACTTTGAGTGGAGGTTTTTAGTATGATCAGCTGCCAAGAAACATCTCCCAGTTAGCTGCTTTGGTCATCAGTCAGTAGCTGCCATTAGCACAGCAGTTCCTATCTGCAAATCCAATAATCCTAGAACTACCAAACATCATTCTCCCCCGAGATTAGTTTTGGTGGAGAAAAACATCCTTTGGAAGGCAAAACATTTTATTAATTTTTTTTAGCATTATAGCTATCAAAACAGGCGGTGCAGCCTAGAATAGTACTCCCCATAAAAACCGTTCTCCAGCTCCGCTCCTCACCCAGCCTACCAGTGAACATGGGAAACCATTAACGCAAGCTGCTACAATTAACTCCCAGCATCTTCTTCAAAGACTCAGGCAATCCCGAGCTACTTGTCATGCAAACAACCTGTGAGATTCATTCTCCTGGCAAGGCAAAAGGAGGGGGAAATGACTGAGTTAAGTAGATTACCGGGGAAGGAGTCACACTCAGCAGCCTTATGAGATGATTAGACCCTGGGAAATTCATACACCAAATCCCCAGGCCCTGATAGCGCACATTCATTACCAGTTTCAGGATCAATCACAATCAAGAACCGTCTCTGGCAGCATTAAATATGCTTTTCCCAAAGAACTTGCGTTCAGCTTCACCCCTTCCATAAAAAAGGAAGATTATGTTTAAAATTTTACAGGGGAAAAAGCTGCAGCAGCGTTTACCGACTCAGCAGTTCCCCACTGAGACGACTCTATTTCCCACCCACCCCACCCCCCCAGAAGCATCAGCATTTTTTGAAGCAACCAAGCTACCAGCACCATCATCAACGCGGATGTTAAATGCCGTAATGCCACAGCTCTGTGGGAGGACGTGCGCGGCACCACCAGCAGCACCCGGGGACCGCAGAGGGGTGTCTGCAAACAAGACAGAGAGCAGCCGTTATCTGTCACGGGTGTTTAATAAATCCAAGCTAACAGAGCGGTTTTTACCATCCAAAAGAGGGGAAAAAAAAAACCCCAACGGATTTGTGGCATGAGAGCCAGTGGCTGTAAGAGCGATGGGAACGGCCGGTGCCTTCTGCGGGAGTGCATTAGGACTACGAGTTCCCCAATTAAGGTGCGTTTGCCCTCGTGGTGGATGGGCGATGCCGATCTATCTACTGCTCCGTGCTCTGAGTACACGGCCCGCGCTTGGGAAATGAATTGCCTGGAGTACTGGGTGAACGGGCAGCAATCGTTATTTTTTCCCCCCACTAACGACATTTTGTGAGGAGAGCTGCTGGCAGCAGCAGGTTCTGGGAGAGGCTGTTCCAGAGAGGCTCCAGACACAGCTTTATAACATGTTCTTTTTAAAAGACTCCTAGCTTAACACGAGTCTCTACGGCGTTATTCAGCAACCCTCCATTATCTAAAGAATTACAAATTCCCTATTTTCTTGATCTATATTAAGTAAAGGGCGTAACCCCATCACGCTCGAGAAGGTGAGAGTGTGCTGAGAGTTCTCCCTCCTACCTGAGGTATTTTTATCAAAGAAATGTCTTTAAAAATATCTCTCAGAGAAAGTCTCTTATGCAAGAAGTTAGACAGTTGAGGACTACTGAAATGCAGTCTAGTTTCATCAAAGGAAACTCCACCACAAGAGACCATCATCTCATGCCCTGGTATCTCAAAGGAGGCCATGACAAACTGCAGAAAACCAGATGATCAGCCTGATGAGAAGGGCTAATCTTCTCAGAAAGCCGTGAGAGGTATGACAGCTCTCAAGATAGGTCAAGGGAGGGTATTCTCCCCCTCTACTTCGCTTCCATGAGACCCCATCTGCAGTGCCACCTCCACCTCCTTTGGAGTCCTCAGCGCAAGGAGGACATGGACCTGGTGGAGTGGGGCCAGAGGAGGCCACAAAGACGATCAGGGGGCTGGAGCCCCTCTGCTGGGAGGACGGGCTGGGAGAGTTGGGGGTGTTCAGCCTGGAGAAGAGAAGGCTCCAGGGAGATCTCATTGCGGCCTTTCAGTATCTAAAGGGGCTCCAGGAGAGCTGGGGAGGGACTTTTTACAAGGGCATGGAGTGATAGGATGAGGGGGAATGGCTTCAAACTGGAAGAAGGTCGATTTACATGAGATATCAGGAAGAAATTCTTGCCTGTGAGGGTGGTGAGCCCCTGGCGCAGGTTGCCAGGGGCTGTGGCTGCCCCATCCCTGGAGGTGTTCAAGGCCAGGTTGGACAGGGCTTGGAGCAACCGGGGCTGGTGGGAGGTGTCCCTGCCCAGGGCAGGGGGGTGGGACTGGATGATCTTTAAGGTCCCTTCCAACCTAGACCATTCTATGATATCTAGGAAGAAGGAAAGTATAAGGATCTAACAGCAGTGTTGGGAGCACCTGGGAACCACCTTGAAAAACACTGAGTTTACCAAGTCACCAGATAAAGTGACTAAGACGTTATTCCTCGACATCACTGCAAAGGGCAGTTCAAGTCATGTTGGCAAAGTAACAGGGAAAGGAGCCCCCTAGCAGGCTCTACTAAGTAGGGAAGCCTCTATCTCCTGGGCAGCAGCCATCTCCACACATCTGTGGATAAACTTCAACTGTTAGTGCATCAGCTTACCAACCCCAAAGTGATGTCTGCCGACCTACAGCAGCAGAGGGACGATAAACACCAGGTCCCCCAAGGGACGGCTTCCCCAGTCATCCTCAGCCCACCTGTCTCCCCTGTGCTCCCACCCTGCAGGGTCCCCTCGGCTGGACCTGCTGCCACGCTGTGCAGAAGGCTACAGGCAACAGCCGAAGCGGTTTTTTGATCTCAGACTCCACACATGACGGGCGCACCAGCAGAGATAAGCGGCTGTTCTGGCCTGCTGCATCCATGCCTTGACCTCAGGTGGCATCAAGAGAACGTGCCTTCGGCTGTGTCGGTGAACCAAGAAGAAACACTCAAGCAGCCACTTCTGCAGAGCAGCCTGGGAAGGACAGACAGGTTACCCCCCAGGGCGTTGGGAAACAATTCACAGCTCGGCTGACCAAAGCATGACAAATTCTGGATCACATCCCCAAAATCCAGTGACTTAGCCCCAGTTCCTCTAGCACTTCAAAGGCAGAGCTGCACTGAGATGGTCCGAGAACAGGCTGACAGCGACAATGCTCCAGGCAGGCACAGAGGACCCAGACACTGCCAAACCACAGGCACTCAGGGACAACAGCGTGCCCTGTTCCACAAAGGACAATGTATATGTTAAGGAGCTACTAAGAGAGGTCAACCACTGCAGGATGGAGCCAGCACTGGCTTGGCAGCAAAGGAGAGCACTGCCTCACAGCAGTCGCTCCACTGTTACTCCCAGTTCCTCCCTTCATCCGTTACAGCCACGAGGTCTTTTTTAGCACTCGCCTTCCAAGAACCTTGGCGGAAGAGCACAAACCCTACGAGGAAGGCAGAACCAGCCACATGAGCCCACAAAGGCGGGAAACCTGCCTAGAAATAACACGTTTCCTGCCTTCCTGATGCCCCGTTTCTTTCTTGACTAATGCTGAATGAAGGCATTAAAAGGAGATGGGGGTCCTCCCCACTATCTCGGAGTTCTAGAGCCAACTTGGTGTCTCGGGTGAGCTACACCACCACTAAAACCAGCCACCAAGCAGAACGGAGCCAAAACTACCCCTTGCCACGTGCTCGGCTCTCCTGCGAACCTTGCCAAATTAAGCAAGGAAGAAGACGACTGGAGCTTGTACGTTGTAAAACTTGTTCAGTCATAACCCAAAAAAATACCCGAATGCTCACCTGTGGACAGGCCACACCACCCTTTTGGGCGCTAGCACATCGGTCAGGCTAAAGCCGGCTCAGTTTAAGTCATTTGACATCTAAATACTCCCCAATTCCAAGCTCTTTGATGACTTAACGTTCTGCTTATCGCCAGAATTAGCAGGATGAAAGACGACCATGAAAAAGCCATCAGCGGGCCTTGACCTTCTCATTCACACAGTAGCAACGGAAAGTGGGTTCTACTCAACTCTTCCTTCCTTGGAAGATGATCTCTAGCGTTTAGTTCCTCTGGCAGCCAAAATAAAGCCTGCACCTTCCCAACAGGAGCAAGCCACCTGGACATCCCAAGAGAAAAATCAGTATTTCACGCATTTACCAATTACCAGAATTCAACTTTCCTCATCTCAAAAGGGCTCGTACAGCACGCGACACAGCAAACCCCTCTCCCATGAGCCTCCAAATTCACCAACCCTTTATTGCAAGCAGATTTTGAAGACTTAAAGCATGGTTCTCCTCCTGCGTGGACCACACCACAGCCTGCAGAACAGCTTCACGGTACAGCAGCTCAGCAGACCCAGTGCGGGCTGGAGCAAATCCAGGAGCAGAGAAATCTCAGCGGAGGATCCCAGCACAGGAACAGCTTTTCATCAGTGGGAAGGCTGACCGATCAAAACTCAAGATATTCCTTTTCAAGAAAGTTTCTTAGACCATTAACTGCTAATATGCGTGCACAAATACGATATGAATGTTAAGTACGCAAGAGAACAGCATTTATTCTGCATTCATCTCCATAATTGCATTCAGCTACCAAAGCAAGGAGCACCTTTGAAATACCAAAGGTGATGGTGAACAAGGATGAAACACCGAAGAATGTAGGAAGTAATATAGAGGACAAGGCAAAGTAGTCATGCCTCCAATGGAAATACTAATAAAGTTTTTATTACCAAAATAAACAGTAAAGCAGAAGCAGCAATGCTGGAAAAGATGTGCAGAAATTAAAGAATTTTAATTAATTAAAAGCAAAGGGCTGAGGTGTAACACAAAGTCTGAAAAACCACTTCTCCACCGAGTCTCCCATTAGAACCTCAAGCTCTAACAGAACCTGGAGATCAGCTTCAAACAAACGTTTCCCCAGCTCCCCAGCTCTTTTGAGTACCGTGTCAAAACACACGCCCCAAACAAAGTGTTTCTGAATCGGAAAGCAGAAAATACAAAATTCACGAGAAGAAATCAAATCCTCTCATCTCTGGAGACTGGAAATGTTACTGTTTATAATGCTGCGTTCCCCCTGAAAGCACGCCATAAAATATTCAGTATGAATCATTTGGCACTGCTAGTGTTTTTGTAGAAGGCCTAAACATAGGGCTTTTTTTCCCCCCCTCACTTTTGAGCCTTTAATTCAATAGCAAGGTGGGAAATTAATATTTTTGCATTTTATTTAAATGCCAGAAAAACATTTGCCACTTCTCTAGCAGCAATGAGTCACTTTGGCTCTAATAAGATGCTTTTCCGAAACTTTTTAGCAGTACTGTCGCCTTGCTAATGTTGTAGAGCTAAATACAAAACGTTGTCTGCCGAGATCCCCGAAGACATTATAAACACTGCAGTAGTTAAAAAAACCCAGCCCTGCAGGAGCTGGAAACCTTACAGCACTAAATAAAATCACCAAGCACAGGGAGAAGCAATAAACCTGGGAATCTCTTTGGTTCTGGGGAGTTTAGATGTTCCAAATTCCTTGAACTTGGGAGATTTGGGAGAGTTATGGAAATACGCATATTATGTTAACAATCTAACCCTCATGTTATGGCATCGTATGGAATAAACTACTCGTCTTTTCTCATGGGGAACCAGTAGCAAGTGACAAAGCAAAGTGGTAAAGATGCAAATAACAGCAAAAGTTACCAACTACAGCAGTATGAACGACGCTGGAGCACAGAGGAAGAGGGCAGGAGACAGCAGGTATGACCTACACATAAGGAACCACTTCACCTGATGTATATCGCATCTGAATTACAGCCACAACACTGGAATTGCTCAGCTGAGGAATTAAAACAAGTTTACAGAAATTACCGATAGGGGAATGCTATCCCCGTTCTACTCTGCCTCGTACACCAGCCCCAAATCACAGCTGGCAAGTCATCATCGCCAACTTCTTCTGCCAAGCCCTGATGGCCTACCTTGGGTGCCCTGAAACGTCTGTATAAGTTCCTTAGTCCCAACACAGAATCATAGAATGGTTTGGATTGGAAGGGACCTTAAAGACCATCCAGTCCCACCCCCCTGCCCTGGGCAGCAACACCTCCCACCAGCCCAGGTTGCTCCAAGCCCCGTCCAACCTGGCCTTGAACACCTCCAGGGATGGGGCAGCCACAGCTTCTCGGGGCAACCTGGGACACTGCCTCACCACCCTCAGAGTAAAAAATTTCTCCCTGATCTCCAGTCTAAATCTTCCCTCTTCCAGTTTGAAGCCATTCCCCCTCGTCCCATCACTCCATGCCCTTGTAAACAGTCCTCCCCAGCTCTCCTGGAGCCCCTTTAGGCACTGGAAGAGGCTGAGGTCTCCCTGGAGCCTTCTCTTCTCCAGGCTGAACACCCCCAACTCTCCCAGCCCGTCCTCCCAGCAGAGGGGCTCCAGCCCTCGCAGCATCTCCGGGGCCTCCTCTGGCCCCACTCAAACAGGTCCATGTCTTTCCTATGTTGGGGGTTCCAGAGCTGAACACAGTACTCCAGGTGGGGTCTCCCCAGAGCAGAGTAGAGGGGAAGAATCACCTCCTGGGCTCTACATGTCCAGGTAGCCCGACCATCTTCTCCCTCTCCCGTCCCAAACTGGTACCAAGGCTTCTCCTTGGGTTAATATGTGGTCTTCCAAAAAAGTAACTGAGCAACATGATGAAGACAAATATTTCAGGCTGGGTCAAAGAGACACGAGGCTTCTCCAGACACTCGCCAAAGGCCAACAGCAGTTGCTGCACCACTAGTACTTGGCCACCAGGCTGGGACCAAAGGCCACGCGGTGCCTTCAGGAGTTGATGGCTCTAGAGCCTGCAGCCCCAGTTAACCGCAGGGCTTGGAGACGCACCTCCAACTGGAGCAGAAGAAACATTTCACTAGACACGTGTCAAGCCTCGCAAAAGTGCCAAGACTATAAAAACCTTCGTTTTAGTAGTCTTGGGTTTTCTGCCTCAGGTGAGCATATTTTGCTCCTCATTTTTGAACCTGAGCAGCCGACTCCGTTGGCGCGGGGAGACTGGCCTGACTCCAGCCTGCTCGCTGCTCCTGCCGGTGCCAGCACTCAAGTCTTCTCTCCGGCTGTCAGCTGAAAAGGAGACCAAACCAGCATGGATCATCACCATCAAGAGATCTGAAGACGATAAATAATACAAAAGACTGTGGCGTTTATTTGAAACCACTGCGTGCAAACAGGGTGCTGATGGCAACGGCAGAAACGTTTGCTACACCAGAAACTTGAAAACAAGCCCATTACTTTGGGTAGTTTCGATTCTTTTAGGTGATTTTCAAGGCCATTAGCATCACCCGCCGCTCAAGCCATCCCTCCAACAGCCAATCGTCTGGCCAACCCATGAAATTTCAAAGCTAATATTCCTCCCCGTGTAAATACACACGCAGACATCAGCAACTCCAGAAATACTGTTTGCCCTTTTTCGGTGTAACCTCCGACCCTCCATTAGGGCTGAAGAAGGATCTTGAGGGACATGTCCAAAACCCTTCCTACCCCCCATGGACTATTTTTGTTTCCCGGCGCGGGCAGGTTGGTTGGCTCTGGGTCTCTCGGAAAGGCTTTCTGCGGCGGGAGGCGGGCTGACGGCCGCACACAAGGGATGACCTCCGGCAATGCCCGCCTCACGCTCGCCACCGTCTTCAGTTTGGCAACACGGCACAAAGGCGGTGTGCATGCCTGTACCCCCCGCCGGCCCCTCACACGTTAATGGGCCCCCTCCAGACAAAGCCCGCGAGTTTCTTAATTAAGTCGAAGTGAAAGACGGCCTAAAAGCATCCCACTTACATCCTCGGAGGACCTTCAGTCTGGACTTCAAACGCAGGCAGTGCACTGCCCGTCAAACCGCGGCCTTAAGAGCCGGTCGATGAGTTTTCTCTTGTAAACGGGGAATGCCGTGCCTTCAGCCTGGCCTCTTCAGCCTCCTCTCATCTTCCCTCCAGTTTTAGACGTGTCTCTGGGTTACAGAGGAGGAAACAAAGGGACTGCTTGTGTGTCAGAAGCCCTCCAGAGGGTCTGTGTTTCAGTCCACCCTTCTCCGAGGCAGGGCAGCGTCTGGAGAGCTCTTTAGCAGTTTTTGTCTCATTAACATTTCCATGAGGGATCAAAGAATATATTTAAAAAAAAAAAAATATCTGAGTACAATTCCTGCTATGGAACGAGAATATAAAAAAAACCTGCTCAGACGCTTTTCCCTGATCCATTGCGTTATTCTTAGATAATTGCCCCTTCGTGAAACCGGCTTTTATTCCCACTGAACCCCGCGAAAGTCTCTGCAAACGCGTCCCACCAAGCCCATACTTTTTCCATCGTTGGGGCCGGGTTGTGCTATGTTCCTCCCAAACAGAACCCAATTATTCCCTGGCAGTAAGTCACCGGGAGCAGGAATTGCTTTAATTTTGTCCCTGTGAGCAGCTGCTGGGGGTGGGCTGGGAGATGGCTGTGGCCCCGGTGTTGGGCTGAATACTAAAGAGGCACCGAGGCATCATGTCCCGCGTGGGGGGGGACGGGGTAGGATTCTTCTCCTCGGAGGAAGCAAATCGGTGAGCTTGCCGTCTCCGAAACGAGCCTTTTTCTTCCCTCTCCTTGGCTATTTGCCCACCCAAACGCTGCCAGGGTGAGAGCTGCCAACCCACCTGAGCACCTTGTCACAGCGTCACCGCCGGGGCTGGCTGCAGGGAACAGTGCCCGCTGCCCCCGGCCCCAATTCTTCCCCTTCTCATTAGAAATGCCCAGCAACATCCCGCAGACAAAGCCACTGCAAACAAAGTGTGGGGAGAAGAGGGGGGGGGGGGAATGGGGGGGGAAGAGGATTTTTTTTTCTTTTTTTTTTTTTTTT
>VZSZ01011439.1:64209-144780 GCA_013398815.1 Ibidorhyncha struthersii | reverse complement strand
TAAAGTAACACCAGACTTTGGTCATCCCCCACCAGACTGGCCAAGCCGCCCCCTGGAGGACAGGGGTTTCTTACCGCTCTTCCCCTTTGCCTGGGGACAGTTCTCCTCCAGCCAGCGTCAGCACAATTGCAGGAATCCTACTATATTTTTGCAAAACAAGAAAGATTTGAGATCACAGCCCCTGTTGATTTATATCCCCAAATTTCTGGTGGGATCAACATCCTCTATGCATCCCAGAAAGCCCTGAAGAGACAGTGTAACCACTTGGTCCCTAACAAACTAATTTCTCCATTGACCACATCCTCCGTGTATTGTTGTGTCCTTCGAGTGCCCGGGGCTTGCGAAGCAGGATTCCAGATGCTGGACCCTCTTTCTGCCCGGGGAATGCGTCTGCAGCAGCATCGCACTCAGGACAGCATCTTTAGCTTGGGGGGTGGATTTAGGGTAACGAGACCAAGAGAGGCTAGAAATGACTTCCTTGGGTATTTGGGAGCCGAAGATCACAGCAGAATTTCAAAGTCTTAAGAATTAATACAAACAGTTAAGCGAGAGAATTCCCCCCCCTCCAATTTAGTTTCACCCCGGCACGAAATCCCCAAGCCAGAACACCGTTGTATTTCAACTTCACATCGGGTAGAGCAATTATTTTGTCATTGAGTGTGTTAGGAAAGAAAAGGCAGAAGGAGGCGAGTTTTAGCCTCTTTGGTAATGTACAAATTAACACATTTCACCACCATTTTCAGAAATATAAATTAATGATTTAATTCTGCAACATGTATCCTTGGAAACGAAGCTGTAAGCAGTCGCCCTTGGATATTTCACACAATTCCTTTTTTTTTTTTTTTTTCCAATATTCAAATACAACTAATTGCTTGCCCTTTTGGAGTGATGGACAGCTTGGGTGAGCAGCGTGCCCAGGGGCTTATTTTACCACCAGATTTGTACAATCCCGCTACATGGGTTGACAACAGCTGCTCTAAATCTCCTGATAGGTATGAACAAGCATTGATGAAGTTCAGTCTGTTTGAACAGCTGCATATGCAAATGTAATTAAGAAGATGTCTACTGCCTTTTGCTCTCCTATCCATGTCCCCCCTCTCCCCGCTTCTCCTTCTCCCCTTACACGGTCTCCTAACGGGGCGCGTTGCCATTTCATAGCTTCAGACTTGAACCCGTGCCTGATTTATGTCGAGCAACCGAGTCCCCGAAACGCCACTCTCCAGCCCCCTCTCTATTTGAGGTGTCCTTAAATTTAGGGCTCAGCTCCTAAACAGCTGATTAATTTGCACCCTGGATGCCCACGCATCGACGCTGCCACGCGACAAGCCCCTCATCAAAATATTGCTGCAAAGGAATTTCCTTACCCCCCCACCCCTCACTCCTCCTTTTACGCTGAGCAGTTTGTGATTCCCTCCATCCCTTATTTCTACCAGCCCTGCTGTGCAGCCTTAAGCCAACCATTTCACTTGCATCTCTACCTGCAAAAGTTATCCAGGGAGATGCCCTGGGGGTCACCGCAGGCAGAAGAAGGCAGGTGGGAAGAGGTGCAGAAGACACTGACAAGCACTCACTGGTCGAATCCATCAACCCAGAGCTTGGTAATGGCTTCAAACTGGAAGAGGGCAGATTTAGATTAGAAATTCTTTACTCTGAGGGTGGTGAGGCAGTGTCCCAGGTTGCCCCGAGAAGCTGTGGCTGCCCCATCCCTGGAGGTGTTCAAGGCCAGGTTGGACGGGGCTTGGAGCAACCTGGGCTGGGGGGAGGTGTCCCTGCCCAGGGCAGGGGGGGTTGGAACTGGCTGATCTTTAAGGTCCCTTCCAACCCAAACCATTCTGTGATTCCATGATCGGTGGAGGCTGGAGAAGGCTGCAGTGGTTCTGGAGGGTCTCAGTGCCACAGGGCGAACTGTCATTGAGTGAAGCAACTGGTTAATATAGCCAGGAGGACTGATGCACACAGAGCGCCAGGTCTTTCTCTTCACACTGAACATTATCTGGGATACGTATCCCAAAACTAGGTGGAGCGAGCTCCGGCCGCCTGGCCAGTAGGAGAGAGGAACTGCAGCATCCACACAACCGTACCGCGGATGGGAGAAAGTGATGTGAGCAACCACAAGGCTGTCCTATCAACCCCAGCGGGACAGAGGCTCTAGCACCGACTGAAGACTAATTAGAACATGAAACTAAATGGTAAACAGGGTAGAAAACAATGGGACTGTACTGAAGGGAAATCAAACAGAGGTAATCAGGTTAGCGTGGTAAGATAATGAATTTTCTCGACAAAGGCAGTGTGATAGATCCCATCCGCGCAGACCTCAGCAAAGCACGTGATACAGTGCCATGTGGGAAATTATTAAACGAAAAAGATGGGGATTAGCAGAACTGTAAGTCCAGGAAACTGGTGAAAGGCGACGCAGTGTTGAAAGAAGGATCAGAACGGACGGAGGTCACCCGCGGAGCTCCTCGAGGAATGGTCAGGAGGCTGATCTTATTAAATATTTTTATTAATGACCTTGGCACAAAAAGTAAGCGCGCTAATGAAATTGGCTGATGACACAAAGTTGGAAAGCAGTATCAGCCCAGAGGAAAGCTGGGACAGCATAGAGGAAAAAAATGGGTAACTGTGAAGATGAAGGGAGAAAGATTGAAATTCGATGGGACAAAAGAGAAAGCCACGCACTTGGGACAAACAGTGGGATTTGTTATGAATTGGAAAGAAAATTAACTCAGGTGGAAAACGCTGAAGAGTGAGAAAGGCCCAAGCAAACAGCTCGAAACAAAACTGAGGAACCAACGTGCTGTGACTGAAACACTCCCAGCAGCCAGAGAAGTGCTAGAGGCAGTGGGCAAGCCATGGCGAGAAGGCTCCGGGGATGCTGCGGTCGGTTCTCACGGTTAAAAAAAACAAAAAGTTTAAGTAGGAAGAAGCGTCAAAAAGGCTTTATCAAAAAAACAGAGGGATTCATTTAGGCGATGAAAATGTAAAGATGCTTGTTCAGCCCCACAAAACAAAAGCTGAGAGGGAACACTGGGTGATCTCTTAAACACACACATTTGGGGGAGTAAAAGGGGGAAAGAACTATTCAAGACAACAGAACAAGGGTTGCACGTGGGCAACATGAAGTATCCCTGACAAGTCCAGGCTGGAAATAAGTTTATGACCATTGCAGCCTCCCAATAGGAGTAATGGGGGGGAAAAAACAAGCCTGTTCTCAGAAATTTATCGTGAAGGGATCCTGTGACCCAGAAGGCTCTTCCCGTCCTTTCCTGCAAAACACACACAGAGCCAACACCACCATTAAACACTGTGCTCCTCACCTGGAAAGAAATTCATAAAGCAACTCCAAACTACCTTTTTTTAAAAAAAAAAATAAAAATACTGTTTATGACTGCTTAGGTCCATCCCTTTTCATCGGTTGAACCCATTTCAACATCTCAGCGTGAGCAATTTTAAGCCAAATACTTAAGCTGGGAACACAGCACGTGTGAGGCGGAGGCACGGAGAGGGCACAGAGGCACTGGGGGGGGCAGGACCGGGCTGCTGGGCACACGCCACCACCACCGGCATGGTCTCAGCACCACGACTGACCGTGGTCTCCTGTATCTGCCGAATCAGAAAAGGCCCCTTTGGGATGTTTCTTTGCACCATTAGACATCCCGTGAGCTCCTCACCGGCTCCTCAGAGGCTCAGAGCTAACAAAGCCACGGAAAAGTGTTTCATATTATGGGGAAACAAGACAGCAAGACAATAAACAAACCAGGAGTCTTAGATCAGCAACGTGCCGAAATTACTGGACCAGTTTGTTTAAAAGTTGTTCTATTAACATAATTAATGAAGCCACATTTCCCGCTATGTCTCTAAGCTAATCTGCTTTGAGGCTTCTCTGGTGTCTAATGAGACTTCAGCTCAGCCTGCCTTCCCCCCCTCAACGCGGCCCTTAATTGGATCTCTCTAATGAGGATAGATGCCAAGTCAGCCTGTAGTAACTTCTTATCTTTGCAACCTCGGTCTCCTACTAATTTTAGCTTCAATTAGCTAGCGGGTTCAGAAGTCAGTGGGGCAAGGTGGAAGGAAGAGCATGGCCACACATGCACAGTGGGGCTGCAAACCCATCGGTTCCTCCCGAAACCAGGCTCACCTCCGGCAGACCTCCGCTTCCCCCGGGCACAGCTAACCTGCGCTCTCCCAGTGATGGAAAAGGAGCTGTATGAGAGGAAGAAAACACTTTAGGGAGCTCAGACGAAGTCTACAGCACAAGGGAGGATGACGCAGAAGGTAGCAAGACTAGTGGAAAGCTAACCCCTGCGGTGAGAACTGTTGGAATCCTGGCGTTCGCCGGCAGGTGGACTGGCAGCAAGCGAGGGCTGCAGGAGAACAGGGAGAGAGGAAAGCCCAGATGAAACTCCATCTTCTGTTCAATCACTGACAGCTGTCCCTCAGCCACCTCCCTGGGCTGCTCCAGTCCCAGGGGGATGGAAGTGGCGATGCGTTTAAGACACCGGCGATCGGTGAAGGTGGCAGTGATGAGCCCAATTCAACCAACAGACTCATCGTTCTCCTGTTAGAAGTTTCTTTTCCAAGCGTTCTCGCAGGGGTAACAGCTCAGAACAAACTTTTCAACACGTAATTGCTTAAAATGGAAGAAACTGAAGGAAGGAAAAAAAATTATAAAAAAAAAATATCAGGAAAATCTCTAACTTGCCAGGCCAAGAAAACTCACCCTGCAGAAGCACAGACAGGTGACTCGGAGCCAGTGCAGTTGTCCGAGCAGCACTGGGGAGGAACATCGGTGTTAACTTCTCCAGGAGTCAGATTGCAGGAAAGGTTGATTTAATGGCTCACTACACCAGCTTCTCCACTCCGACGAGAAAAGAAAACCCCAGCGGGTGGGGACTTGCTCGTCTAAACACACAGCGAACGTCAGAGGAACAAACCTGAGTAACTGCCATCCCATAATTTATAAAACAAATTAAATCCACAGCAAAAACAACTGTAATGTCAGACAGAGCAATCGTAGAATTTTGGCAGAAAAAGGGCCCCAGCCTGCATGAATCATTGTTTTCTAGAGGAAACCTCATATAATCCAAGCGACTCTGTTTTAAAACAAATGAAACCTTCCGAAAACTCCAGTTAACAGGTTTGACAAAGCTCTGTCTTGAATTCAGGTATTTTGGCAATTTGTTAATAACCCCCCCCACCTAGCTGGTACCAACTAACTTTACGGTAGTGTACACCCTGCTTTCAGCATCTCCAAAAACCTCCTCAGAAGGCAAAGGGGAGATGAGAGCATCTACCTGGGGCGGGAGGAAGGCCATTAGATTGCAATGCCATCTTGTGGAATCGGAGAAAATGAAAGATGTGGGAAAAAAAAAAATGCTCTGCCGCCACTTTGCAATCGTATATTATTTTACGGGACACAGATACTGGCCCAGAAGGGTATATTTGGTGGGTGCTTCTCATTTTCCTCCTCTGTCTGCAAAGTTAGAGGGATGCACGCAGTGATAATGGCGAAGACGTGGTCTGCTTCCCTCACGCTGATGGGAAGGGGATGGGTAAGTCTGTCAGAAATAAAAGTTTGCTCTTTTTTCGCTTGTTTTTGCTATGACAAATTCCCAGTCTTCTGTGTTGCTTCCCCAGGAAACCAGCCTTTCTCCTCGGCTACAGGAGAGCCACCACAAAGCATGATGCGGGTAGGATCAGTAGGACCCCACCAATGTCCCAGATCCCCTCCCCAATTCCTGGTCTAAGTTTAGCAGGACCTGAAGAATATTTCTGACTCGGTGCATCACACAGCTCGGCTGCAACCGCCTCCGCGTATGCCGCATCTGATAATTAGGCTCCCAGCTGTCTCATGTGTCACTAAAATTCTCGTATCTCATTCAGCCGCAAACACTTTGGGATGCTCCTATGATAAAGCCTGGTTTAACCATCCCCTCTGCAGGGAGCTGCCTGCTTGTCTTTAGGTAAAAAAAAAAGAAAATCAACAAAACTTAAGGGTGGTGGTGGTGGGGAAGTTACCAAAAAGCACCATCCAGGTAAGCCAGGATGCAGCTGAGGACCACGAGAGACTTTCTCCTCTGTGATGAGGCCAACCGCAACCCACCAGCAGCAAGAACCACGGACCCTTTGCAGACGCCTGACTAATACTAAATGCTCGAGCCTGGTGACGGACAGAAATAAAACCAGCCCATGAAGGTGCCGATTGTGCTGAGCAGCTGTGTTTTGGGACCCCCCCCAAAACCCATCCCCACTTACTCGAAACATCCCAAAGCGAGGAGCTGTACCCCGAGCCGTCGGGGACCTGCGGCGGCGGGCCAGCCTGTGCTCGAAGCCTGGGGACTGCAAGCAAAGGGGAAGGGTTGGCACTGGCAGGCTGCTCTCGGGACAGGTGACAAGGACACCAAGGGATGATCTGATGCTGGAGCCCACTCGGGGCGAGAGAGGATTCAAAACCACACAGGAGCTGCGCAGCAACCCCAAATGACAGGGCTGCTGAGAGTCTGGCAGCAGCACTCATTTCAGGGCAGGTATTTTCCTTTAAATATTCTCTTTTTTTGGTCGAAATTGGAAATTTGGAAAATTTTTAGAAATGAGGACATTTTTTCCGACTGGCATTGGAATGAAGGGGATCACAGTTAGGCTATCTCTACCCAGGAAAACCAAAAATACTGAAGGAATCCCGAGTATCGCATCGTTAAGGTGTTGTGGCGTTTGCTGTATCATCAGATTGTTACAGCTCAAGGGTCTGCCTGGGGCAAATTAATTTCCTGTACCCCCCACAGCATCTCCACCTTAATTACACTTTCATTTCTTTGCTTATATTTAAATGCAGTTCTTAAGAGGACGTTCTGAGGGTTAAAATTTCTAATAAAGTCAGTGAGAAATAGTTACTGAGGGTTACTCTGCACAAAAAAAACCCTCAAGGTATGGAAAACGGGAGAGAGTGCGGACAAACAAACCCAAGAGAAATGGTGGTAAAACTGAAAAAGTCAGGATTGTGTACGCAGGCATTCCTGCAGCAAATTTGGTAAAGGCAGCCTTACATGCGATTTAAAATTTGCATGTACTTTCCGTGAGAGCTCAACACAAATTTCTGAATCACAGAATGGTTTAGGTTGGAAGGGACCTTGAAGATCAGCCAGTGCCACCCCCCTGCCCTGGGCAGCAACACCTCCCACCAGCCCAGGTTGCTCCAAGCCCCGTCCAACCTGGCCTTGAACACCTCCAGGGATGGGGCAGCCACAGCTTCTCGGGGCAACCTGGGACACTGCCTCACCACCTGCCCAGTGAAAAGTTTCTTCCTGATATTTAATCTAAATCTCCCTTCTTCCAGTTTGAAGCCATCCCCCCTCGTCCCATCACTCCATGCCCTTGGAAGAAGTCCCTCCCCAGCTCTCCTGGAGCCCCTTTAGGCACTGGAAGGGGCTCTGAGGTCTCCCCGGAGCCTTCTCTTCTCCAGGCTGAACACCCCCAACTCTCCCAGCCCGTCCTCCCAGCAGAGGGGCTCCAGCCCTCGCAGCATCTCCGGGGCCTCCTCTGGCCCCGCTCCAACAGGTCCATGTCTTTCCTATGTTGGGGGCTCCAGAGCTGGACACAATACTCCAGGTGGGGTCTCCCCAGAGCAGAGCAGAGAAGAGCAGAGGGGCAGAATCCCCTCCCTCGCCCTGCCGGCCACGCTTCTTCTGACGTAGCCCAGGATACAGTTGTCCCTCTGGGCTGCGATTGCACATTGCGGCTCACATTGAGCCTCTCATCAATCAGCACCCCCAGGTCCTTCTCCTCAGGGCTGCTCTCCAGCCATTCCCCGCCCAGTCTGGATTTGTGCTTGGGAAATCTAAGAAATACATATGTCCCAACATCCCTCCTAAATGCCCAGCATACGCTGAAAAGAAATAAAACAATGCCAAGCAGCCTGCAAACGTTTGCTCTGACTGATGATTTTCAACAATAATTTCATAAATGCAGCAGACCGGAGTATATCCCATGGTTATTCTTCCGCTGCAGTCCCTGGGAGTCCCCAGTGCCACCAGCATGTGGCTGCCCGGGGCCACCAAGGGAGACGGGCTCCGAGCGGGGCAGCCTTCTCTGGGCAGAAGCGAGGGGCGGGATTGTCAACAGCTCTTGAGTCAGCAAGAGAAATGGCATTAAAAATAAGCTGCGAATGAAACAACCTACCCGAAACAACCTGAAGAAGCGAGGACAGCCTGGGGTGCAGTGGCCGCTCTCCGCGCCCAGCCATACCCGCACCCCGGGACCGGCAACGTAACTCATGCCGGGAACAACCTCCAGAGCCTGAAACGATGTTTGCATGAGAGCAAGACGTTGAAATATTGATTAAAGTTGGATTTCATCAGCAATACTTTGATTTCAATATTATACTGGCTGCTAACAAAGACACACCCATTACTGCGTTACATTCCTGCTCGTAAAAGGGTGATTATTCCACTATTCACGCCAGGCTGCTCCGCTTGTATCCACAGCCAGCAGCTCCAGGATGGGCATTTTTTCATCAGAAAAATAAAAAGACATTAGGATTTCAAAAATGAGGCCAAACCACGGAAACAGGCACATGCTGGGACAGTGTGGAGGCTGCGTCCAGGAAAACCTCTGCATCCCAGGAAGGAAGGGGTGGGCAAGGGGGGGAAAGATGATGGAGCACTTCGCCCTGGTTTAAATCCAAAGTAACAGCACCGAAACCAAAGTGTTACTAAAGATTTTATCAATTTCAATGAAACACTGGAGGGGGTGGGAGGGGGGAAAAAAAAAACCAAACCACTTCGAAAAAATTAGCTAGCAGGTGCCGGTTTTCCCGCTGCTTGGCTTTGTTCGAGGAATAACTGTATATACGCAGAGGGGTTTTCTGATCTTACTATCCCAGTGAACTTTCAGCGCCGGGGGTAAGGGTGGAAGAGGGATGGGAAGAATATCACTAAAGGCTGTGTCTCCCGGCATTCTTGTTCTAAAACTCGGGCTTAGGCAGAGTAGGACAGCTATCTGAGGCAATATCGTGTTTACATATGCCCAAATTGTTATGCAAACCCAGGACGCCCTATTGGAGCAGAGGGACCAGGCACCGAGAGGCAGCGCTTCTCACCCTCCCCCTGCAGAAACATGTTTTTCAATGTGGAAAGGGTGAGAGAGGTCACCCCCGAGGAATCCAGTCCCGCGCGCTCCCACCCTTCGCCTCTCCCACCCTTCGCCTCTCCCATCCTCCTCCTCCTCCTCCCAAACTCCCCAGCGCAGCCAGCACGGGACCCGGAGTTAGAGAGACAGCTCCTAATGCAGCAGCGTTCTCTGGGGGCTGGCTTCGCGTGAGGAACCTAAAAAGGGAGGAGAAATCCCTAAGGACGGGGAAGCCGTCCCGTGTGAAGCGGGATGCACTGCCCGCCCTGCGCAGGCATTTCGTGCCGCACTTCCCTGTGCTCCTGCAGAAAATGCAACCACAGGAATTGAGGGGAGACTCCAAAGGCACACAGGGGTACCCAGCATCGTTCAAGCGCAATTATTTTTAGATTAAATCCATCCTGTGTCGACATTAAAGACATAAAACAAAAAAGTCAGTCGTAAACTCTGCAGTCACACCTTTAGTTCTACCGGTAGTTGGTACAAGGGAAATCGGAGACAAACGTCTCTGAGAAGTCAACTTTAACCTCCAGAAGAAGCCACAGATTTTCATCAACCTATATCAACCAAGCTTCCAAGAAATTATCGCTGACGGAGAACTAAAGAAATCCTTGAAATATATCCTCATGCTTGAAAAACATCTCAATGCCATCTGAGCTCGGTGGCTTTTCCCGCTAGATCATCACTCTACAGAAGAAAAGTTCCCCAGCAGCCAGAAACAAAACCGATACCAAGTCAGCTCTCAACTTTCTCTTTACTAAACTACATAAGCCAAATTTCATTAACTTCTGCCAATAAATCAAACTCCTACAGAGCATAAATCATTCTTGTTAGGATTTAGAGTCTTCTAGTACGGCAAAAATGAACCATGGACACCAGAACCTCACACGCTCCTTCCAGAAGTGTCCCACCACCACCACCCCCCCCACCGTGGACTTCATCCCCAGTCACTCATCCTTCCAACATAAGGACATTTTCTGCCATCACCCACAGCATCCTCCCGCAGTCATTGCTATCAAACCCTCAGCCCTTCACCCTATAGAGGAAACCTACACGCCTGAGACGTATAACCTCTCTTTGCCTGTATGGAAAGAGAGATTAATTCAGCATTACCAGCCTGCACGTAGCTTGAAGAGTCACCAGCGAGGATTTCATGCCTGGCAGGCTGCGAACACTAGCTGGTTGAGAACACATTCCTGCAGGACACCACCAGAAACGTCCCTGCGGCATCACTCCCTGCTGTGACCGCTTTGGGAGAGCTGGTAGCTGGCAAGATTTTTTTTATTTTTTTTTTTTTCAAAGCTAATTAACACGCACCGCTCTAATTTCGTACAGTTCAACAATTTCCAACCAGAATATTGTGCAATGCCGGAGTCAAATGGCTTAAGGAAACAAACTGTATCAACACGCAGCAAACGCAGCGAGTCAAACCTGCAACATCAGCTGAAGATGTTTGGAGAGGTTTGTTGTTTTGGGTTTTTTTTTTTAAACTTTTAAGAGAAGTTGCCCTCAGGGGAAGCACATTGTGCACAGCCTCTGCGAGCTGAGCTACTTTCTCGTCATTTAACAACAGCGCAGGATTTGCACCCAAGCCATTTCCTACCACAGGACGTTGATTTCTTGTCCACCATCTTCACGTGCCGCGTCTGGTTGCGAAGTTTGTCATCTGTGTTTTCAACCAGGTTCGTGAGGTCGTCGATGATCTCTGGGGAAAGAGAAACACGAGCATCAATCTCACCGCCCCGCAGCATCACTGCGCAACGAGCACGCGCCCGCTGGAGGCTCCAAAATGGAAACCAGCTGCGTCCTCCTGTCTTCCAGAACGACAGACCAGTGCTCCACAGGCACTGAAAGGTCCGAATCCTGGGAAATGCTACCCAAGACACTTTGAGTTCAGATTCAGTGCACTCCTCCGCTGGAAGAGTGCAGGGAAAATTACAGCCTGAAACAGCAGGATCAGTCTAGGTAGCCACCGAGTAGATCATGGCAGCCACAAAACACCAGCCAAAGTAAGAGAATTAGTGCATATGCTACAGGAAACCTGAAATTTCAGTCCCTGAAACAAGGCATCTCAACGCTTGGCCATTACATAGTCATTAAAACACATCCAGAATCTTCATAATTGCTTCATAAATGCTTTTGAGAGCAGTTGGTGTGGTCCCACCCAAGCCACCCTGGCAGATACAGTGAAAGTCCCGCCTTGGTTCAGTTACTGAGATGCCCGGGCGGCAGTTCTGCCTGCAGCCCAAACCATCCTCTGGGAAAAGGAAAGCGAGCAAAACTTCTCCTACATCTATTCTTAATAGCGGGGAAAGGAAAAGTTCAAGCCAGCCCTTTCTCAGCCTCACACAACTGATGACTGTGTTTTCGTCAGGGAAGTCAGACCAGGTACGAGGCTTACACCAACACTGAGCGGTTGTTACGTTGGGGTTGTTTTAACACTGAGAATTAAAAGCCGCATTCAGGCACCAAATTTCCTTATTGCTGACTGTTACGGTCTAATTTTCTTGAAATACGCAGCCAGCGCTTCTCGCTGGGCGTACGAACACGCTGCGTTTGAGCGGCTTTCTACTCCGCAGGCAGGAATGGGGTTTTTTTGTGCATGATAAATCAGGAGGAGGACAGCAGCCAAAACCTGAACGCTACTGCAAAGCATCTTGCTCTGGTTACGCTTCTAGCACTTTCCCCGCTATCGATCTCTGTCTTAATAAATCCCGTCTGCCTTTCGAGCCCAGGTTGGGGACAGCGGCCGTGCCAGGCCTGAGAGGCGGCTCGTGCCCAGGCAGACCCTCGCGCTGCATCTCTGCTGAAACGTCCAGCTTTAACGCGTCCTAAGCAAAAGTTAAGCGTCCACGGCTTTCAGTTCGCAAGACACACTAATATTCTGTTCCTTTTTATGCATCATAACCCCGTATGCACGTTGGTTGAGTGTTAAAAAGAAGTCCCATCAACAGGACAGGGTCCTTATTAATTAGCCTCTATCGTTTTGACTGTATTCCTTCAAATAAGTGATTTCCCAAATATTTCTACTAGGAACAAGGGGATGACACTAAAGAGGGCACTCCTCATAGTTCCAAAACTTCCCCGTGACACTAGGAGAAAACCTTATGCTCACAAGGGTAGTGCCAATACATGACATTAGTTCTTGCAGCTTCTCAAGAACACCCGTACGCCCCTGCGGGCCGTCAGCTTTGTACCAGCGCTTGAAAGGGAACGGTTTCCTCCAAAATCCACCTTTCTGCAGCAAGAGATCTTAGCTACGCAGGGCGCTTACGTCCTCAAATCTTGCCAAGAAACAAGCACTGCTCTAGACACAGGGGTAAAACCAGTTTGATAGTACATACGGGTAACAAAAAACAAATATAAAATCATCAAAGTTCTGAAGAACAAAGGAAATTTTCAAAGGCATAAGGAGCACGGGGGTTTTACTCTCCCGGAGCGCTGGGAGATTGAAGCATCATCCTTCTAACGCATCATCTCCAGCAAATCCCTATGTAAAATGCTATCAGCATCTAAAAAATCTGGTACTTTGAAAATACACATCTATCTTAAAACGTGAGCTCCTGATTCATGTTCCTCAGCCTCAACCATCTCATCTTCAACACGAAGAGAGGGCACAGGGAAAACATCAACTGCTTCTGTCTGTGCAGCCTCCATTTTATCCTAGAGATCTAAACCCTTCACCACTCCCGTGGTTAAGCAGCATCACCCCACCAACACCGCTCTATTCCAGACAAAACTCACCTATTTCTGAACTTGTTTATAATACTCAAGATTTTATTGTTCATCCCACACCAAAACACATTTTCCCAAGTGATGGCAGGTACTTTATTTCAACTGCGAGATTTGTTCGGTGCATAGTTCAGATATTAGTTCTCCTCCCCCTCCGACCCAACTTTCCCAGGTCCAACATCTGCAAAGCCAACAACATTTTGGGGAAACTTTTATCTGTCTTGCGTGATTCAGCACACAGGAAAACCAGCACAATGCTGCCTGCGAAGGCAGGCTTTCTCATGTTCGCCTCTAAATGAAAAAAAAAAAAAAGTGCCGAAAGTTCCCATCGTTGTCAAGGACAAAGTGATAAGCACGCTTGGGAAATAAGAGACTTTCCTCTGCCAACACTGACCAGACCCTCCTTGAAAAACATCCTGGTGAACAAGCTGTAGCTAAATGAGAACAAATGCGAGCAGGAAAATTTTCTGTCATCATTTCAAAGCCCAAGGCACTGCAATTGGGATTACGTCCGGAGCCTCTCCTTTCCCATCCCCCTGCACGAGCCATTCCCCTGTCAGACCAACCAGCAGGAGCCATTTCTGAACCAGAGAATGGGACGTTACAGCGTGGGAGAAGCGTTTCTCCATACCTACGTGACTCTAGACACAGTCAGGTTTCAGGGGAGCGGGCCACTTCACGAAGCATGTAGCCCAAAGCTCAACAAGTAATGTGCGGTTAAGTCCATGAGAAGTGTTAGGGTGCTCATGGCACAACCGAGATGTCTGAGCAGGGTCTTCCCCTCCACCACAGTGCTGGGGCTGGTGTGGGGACAAAGCACAGGGGGACTCTTACCCCATCACCAGTTGAACCAGAAGCCTGGACCAGCAGGTTCTCCAGGCCAGGCTACCCTTGAAACCACCAACGCCCTGCACAGAAACGTCCATCCACCTCTCTACACCTGCAAACACCCTGCACAGAACCATCCATCCACCCCTCTTCACCCACCAACACCCTGCACAGAACCATCCATCCATCCCTCTACACCCACCACCAACACCCTGCACAGAACCATCCATCCATCCCTCTACACCCACCACCACCAACCCCCTGCACAGAACCATCCACCCCCTACCCCCATCACCACACTGTTGTGGTGACACTCAGGTTCAGAGCAGCTCTCGACCTTCATGTAAATTAAAGACTTTCTCCCCAACTCTAAAGCAAAGGAAACACAATGGAAATCTGTGCCGTGTAAGGCAGAGTTGAAAACTAGTAATGAACTTTGGAGGCAGGCAGAGCCGCTGCCAGAGAAAACTAACTCCATGCCTAAGATGGTCTTTAGAGCCCTGATGGTCCTACGTTGGCTCTCAGCACGCTCCCGAGGACCACCTCTTCTGAGAGTTGACCAACCTGCAACCCCCTTTGCCATTCAAGCTGGCAATTATATTCGGGATGAAAATTTTTCTATCGCTTCCCATTTACCTGACTATGCAAGGAGTGAGATAAAAAAAAAAATAGAGAGAAACCTGAAAACGGTGAAGGAGCGAGGTTCCCCACTGCGAGGGAGCAGACGGGAAAAGCAGGTTGACTGCTGAAGGGCTGCCAGTGACCTTACAAAGGACGTTTCTGTAACACAGCACTGCAAACCACATTTCAACCGGGAATGCAAATTTAGCCAAGGTCTTCTTTCAGTGAAGCAGCATCTTGAAGCAGAAGATAAAACCTTCTGCACAGCCCTAGCATTAAAATCTCGGTAATTTAAGCCCAGCTGATGCGGGAGAATCATAGAATGGTTTAGGTTGGAAGGGACCTTGAAGATCACCCAGTGCCACCCCCCTGCCCTGGGCAGCAACACCTCCCACCAGCCCAGGTTGCTCCAAGCCCCGTCCAACCTGGCCTTGAACACCTCCAGGGATGGGGCAGCCACAGCTTCTCGGGGCAACCTGGGACACTGCCTCACCACCTGCCCAGTGAAAAGTTTCTTCCTGATATTTAATCTAAATCTCCCTTCTTCCAGTTTGAAGCCATTCCCCCTCGTCCCATCACTCCATGCCCTTGTAAAGAGTCCCTCCCCAGCTCTCCTGGAGCCCCTTTAGGCACTGGAAGGGGCTCTGAGGTCTCCCCGGAGCCTTCTCTTCTCCAGGCTGAACACCCCCAACTCTCCCAGCCCGTCCTCCCAGCAGAGGGGCTCCAGCCCTCGCAGCATCTCCGGGGCCTCCTCTGGCCCCGCTCCAACAGGTCCATGTCTTTCCTATGTTGGGGGCTCCAGAGCTGGACACAATACTCCAGGTGGGGTCTCCCCAGAGCAGAGCAGAGAAGAGCAGAGGGGCAGAATCCCCTCCCTCGCCCTGCCGGCCACGCTTCTTCTGACGTAGCCCAGGATACAGCTGTCCCTCTGGGCTGCGATTGCACATTGCAGCTCACATTGAGCTTCTCATCAATCAGCACCCCCAGGTCCTTCTCCTCAGGGCTGCTCTCAAGTTTGAAGGTTGCTCACCTCTTGCAGACGGACCTCCTATATCAGCAGTGACTTCTGCTTGAAAACTGGTATCACCGCCTTCCTCATCCTTGCACACGTGTCCCTTTGGTCGGCTCACAACCAGGCAGGTACATCGCCTTTCAAGCTCACGGGCAGACAAGGCAGCCAAAAAAGCCAAGCCCCAAAGCAGCAGGTGGCAGAGGCAGGAATGTGGGCATTACTATTTCTCCTCACCTCATCCCTGAAAGGCTGTGGCAGGGAAATGCAAACCCATCTCTACAAATCTGGGTGCTTCTCCTGCTGAACAAGGCCGTTAAAATGTGGCCCGGAGCCCTCAAAAGGGCAGGAATTCTTCAGAAGCCTGGTATATATCACGCAGCAAAAAATAGCAGCGGGGTTTCCAAATTTGAGATCCATACCTGCATACCTTAAACCAGGTTGAAAGTCACCCAAGGTCTTGGTTTTGTGGACACATGCCTGCCTGCACTCCTGCCCTTGGCTCCTCCGTCTACAGGACCAGCAACGGAGAGGGCCTGGGCAGCCCCTGAGGGGGTCGGGATGAATTCCACCCAGGGGATTTACAAGCAAAGGAAACGTGCAATGAGGAAACAGCGAAGCAAGCAGGTGACAGAGAAAACGAAGGCTGATATATTCTGAAATAGCTGACTTTTTTCCTTTTGTTAAGAACCCCACAGCAGCAGTTTGTGATCTTGGGCAACATGTGTCTTGGAGCAATGCAGAGGGGCCGGGCTGAGCACGGCACCAGGTTCGGAAGAGGTGGAAAAAACATCCCTGTGGCCGAGGTGCGAGAGGCTGGGAACAGCAGCCACACGCTCAGCCAGCCCTCTCCACTTCCAACCTTAGTTCTGCCTCCCGCTCCCGGAGAAAGCACGAGCAAAGTGAGGAAAAGTTCCTTCTGATTATTTTTTTTTAAAGAAAAACAAACACCAAATAAATTTGGGGGCTTGTTTAATATTTTGCATTAAACTTCAAACGTATTTTTGCCAATAAAACTGCACACAAAAATCATTTAATCAGATCTGAACTTGTCGCCGCATTGGCCATCGCAGCCAGAAAATTAAAGCTTCTAAGCTGCAGCTCAACCCAAAGCATTTAAAAATAAATTGCTCATTGAGTCGCTTCACTGCTCACAGCAAGTTGAAGCACTATCAATGCCCACAGTCAGCTTTTAAAGAATCGAGAATCCATTGACTGACCCAGATCAATAGAAGGAGACCCAGAGATGCGAGCACGTAAGTATTAAATATTCCCTTTCAAAGTTCTATTGAAATGGAAAATGAAGAGTGAAGCGACTGGTGTGAACCCTGGATCGTGAGCACTTTCCACTCTGCTCCATCGCGCTTGGCTTCGCAATCTCAAACGATACATTAAAGGTTGAGAAAGATGAACTTTATAATAGCTCTGAATTAAATGGTTGCATCATAAGTCCCACTGGCACCACATTTAGCAGCTACCGATTTCTGGGGTCCATCCACATGTGGGTGTTCAGGAGGACTACACTGAAAGGGACTACCAGAATGTAAAAACCTTTCCTGAAATTGCGCTGGAACAACCAACTGGTAGGAGCAGTAAGGGTGTATTTACATACATCTTTAAAGATCACATCTGCTAGTAGCTAGAAAAATAAATATTTATGCAAAGGACAGCAATAGAAAGCAGACAATAAAAAACTGAGCAGAAGAAATTATATGTAATCCTAGGAATTTCTCGGAAAAAAAAAGTTCACTCTTCATATCCTTTTTCTTTCAAAGACTTTGCCGCTGCAATGAAAATCAGAAATGTTCTGGTTTAATTCCTAAAAACACTGACGCCTTCCCTAAAAAGCTGGTTCTGCTTCTCTCCAGCCATGGCATGGATAATTTCAGACCCTCCTGTGAGACGGGAATCCCACCCATTAGAGCCGTAAGTCATCTCTCCAGGAAAGGGCCATCCATCACGCCACAGCTGCTCTCTTGCGTTGAGGGCTCGCGCGGGATGGGAAGGCAAACCCTGAGCTGAACCCAAGCCAGGGGCCGGAGCAGTCTGCTGTGTCCAAACGGATCCTTTTGCTTTTCTCCTCTGTTCCTCCTCAAAAAGGCTGCAAGCTTCAGGCACTGCATTTGCCCGAGGTCCTGTTGAGCATCATAACACAGTGGTCCTCTGTCATGACCACCATCTGCCTTTCCCGTATTCCCAACTTCTCTGCTGACATTTCTAACAACCTTCCTATGGGTTTGAGATGGGGACTTCTCTGGCAGCCCCATCTTCTGCGTCAACTCAGCCATCGAGTCTTTCTACAGCTGGTCAGAAGTTTTCTGAGGGAAAAGTTTCCACTGGAAAACCATTTGACAGATGATAAAAACAGCACATCCCAGAGCGCTCTGCACACCTGGACCTTCAGTGGTTTACCTCCTTGATGATGGCCCTTATCCTGAAACACACCCCTGATCAGCTTGAAGCGAATAACCAGCTTTCAGCTTGCAAAGGGAATTCTCAGTTTGGACAACAAAACGAGAAGCCCGAACGTTCCAGAGAGCAAAAATCCTTTTTCCAGCCCATTCGGCCACTCCATCTTTCCTCCCTTGCCAACCCCAGTGGCCAGCCAGCCCCGTCAGCTCCAGCAATGCTGAAGGCTGAGGAGCAAGTCAACAGCTAGGTCACGAGGTCATACTAAAGACACAGAACTAATATTGCGTCTTCCTCTGCAGGGACTAAACAGCAGCAAGCTATGCCGGAGTTACGGCGCAGGCATCAGCGTTGCACATTTTCATCACAAAAGGCGTAACTTATGAGATTATGAAGTCGCAACGTGAAGCGCAGCGCATGGACACGGAGAAGACGATCCTACCCAACAGCTATGGATGCTGTTGCTCTCCTCACCATGAACCAAGCCACCAAACCCCAGAGCCCTCCTTGCTGTTTCTCCCGTTAAGGAGTTCGCGAGGGAGAAAGGCAACTCGTTCTGGAGAAACGCGAAGCAGCGCGCTAAGGGGGCGAAAGCCAGGCCGTGGCAGAGCCGGAAAGCCGGGCCGTTTGGAGGAACACTATGTTTTATTTTGCAGGAAACCACGTGTTGGGTTTTTTTTCCTACTCTTTCTCCGCTCAGGAGCAGGAAAATGATGCGGTTGCCTTTCCATCCTACGTCTCCCCGTTTCCACCCATGCCCCAACACAGCTGCACCATCTTTCTGAAGGCAGGGGATTTATCTCTTTATTTGTAATCATTCTCCTTAACTCACTGAGTCCCTAGGAAAGACGAACATCTCTTCCCGTAGAGTAGAATAGGCTCTTGCGCAGCCAGAGTTCTGGATTCAGACATGACTTTACACCAATTGAGTTTTTTTATTGTTTTATTTAAAACACCTAAAAAGCCTCATTTGGTTTTGGCAATCCCGTCTTTGAGTTGCACGCGTTCTGTCTGCGGAGTAAGAAACCCCAAAAGCCAAGTGAAAGTGGCCACAGGAAACAGAGCACAGGCAGAGAGAAGTAAACCCAGGGTTTGATGGCAGTTCAGCAGAATGGCGCTGCTGCCCAAACATGTCCTTGGAATCATTTGGATTTTCCGTGGATTTAAATTTACAGATCACTCAATAGTATTTATCGATGGGTAATGCATCTCCATGGTATACCCCACTGTGAGTCATGGAAGACTGCAGTCAGCCTTAAGAAAAGCACAGAGAGAACTAAAATCCACAACGTTTTATGCTACACACAAAAAAAATAATAATTACAATAAGGCTGGAATTTAGTGGAGAAGCCAAGCAGGCTCTCCCTCCCTCCTTCGGGTCTCTGGTGCCTCAGGAGAAGAGCTAGATACCAAAGAAATGAATCATATATTGAATGCCAACCTCTATATGTCCAAACCCCATAATTACACGTTAACAAGAAAGCCAGCTTTGTTCAATATGCCAGGGGTATGAAATGAAGATTGCGACTAATGGAAGTACATCAGAAACCTAAAGAACCTTAGCACGATGTGCCAGCTGTAACGTCAAGGCAGAGGGAAAAGACAAAAAACACAGTAAAAAATACAAAGCCAAGAATCTTAATTTCTCTCCATCGCTGCTAGCCGTGCCCGGTTTTTGCAGCCTCTCTGACGTGCGCAGCTCTCTGTGCCACAGGCAATGCGTTATTGCAGTCACGGGCTTACTCAAAATCCCACTGTTGGTGCTGAGCCAAGCTCTGTGCTGCTCAGGACACCAGGATACCGATGCTTTCTGCTGTGATGAGTTTGGTGTTTCAAGCAAAGACCAAGACTTCTCCCTCTACCATCCCAAATTTAACTGATAACGTTTAATCTCTTCTTTGGCAGAACTTCATATAAGTATTAAAAAAAAACCAAACAAAATACTGACTTCTCCAAGGGAGCAAACCAACTTGTTCTTCTGTGTTTCAGCTCTCTCGTTCTTTAGCTCTTCTAATTTACAGGGGGCTTGATGGTCCTTGGAGGCAGTCAGGTTCAGAAGACCTCTTCTGGCCTCCTCTTGGGAATGTGTTTTTACGATGTGCCGTGTGGATGTAGCAGTCCCTGTGCTACCGGGAGGCAAGAGGGGATCTCACCTCCCGCTGCTTCCCCGGCCGCTCTGCTGTGGCCTAGGTGGCACGAAGACATCGCTTACCCTTCCCTGTTTGTGCACAGATGGCTCTGCTGGCAACAAGGAGGGCAGCCGGGCTGCAGGAGCTCCTAGCAGAGTAGGGCAGGAGCTGGCAGGCTTGGTTTGCATCCAGGAGAGCAGGCAGGGAAGGACAGCTCTTCTCCCCCATGATGCTGGTGAGCAGCCCCAGCCCGCCCACCAAGCTCAGGTTAGTAGCCTGAGGCACTGGGAGATGCATCAGCCATGGCAGTAGGTCCTCCTTCTCCCACCACATGCGGTGGCCTCCAGGCCATGCCAGCTCTCCGCCCCGAGGAATCCTTGCAGAGGAACAATTCCTTCAGGACCAGGATCGCTCCTGGTTCCCCGAGTTCCTGACAACAGTGAAAAACACACAGGCTGGAAAGAACAAACTGCTCCAGAGTCCTACGACCTCTGCCTGGCCTTTGGGAAGCGAAGAGCAGCTCGAGCACCCAGCTCATGAGGCCAAGGACCAGGCCATGCCTTCGGCGTGACCCTTTCCCGCTGGGTTCACCAAACCTCTTTAAGGATAACACTTGCTGAAACAAGAGAAAACTATTTGTTCTGCTACAGAAAACCTTGCCATCTGCTCCAAGGACGAGAAGGACATGTCCAGGACCACCGTTTCCACCACTAGTCACCCTTCACACCGCAGCCAAGTAGCCTCACTCATCCATCCCAAAATATATATGATTATATCTGGGTCAAACTTTGATACCTGCGAGCAACACAGAACACTTCAGCCTCTCAAAAGCAGGTCCGGAGGCAGCAGATGGTGATTTGAAAATACGCAGTCGTGACAAAGAAGCGTCCCAGGCCATCAGCTGCGGTAGCCCTCATCAGATCCTTCACAGCTAAAGAGCGACGCTGAGAAAACAAACAGCAGTATCGATTCCAGCAAACACAGTTATTAGTTAGAGTTGTTATTTTAAAAGCACACACTGAGAAGTTTTCCCTTTTCCAGCTGCTTATTTTGTTTTATTCGAACAAAACCCACGGACATTAATTTTAGCTGTACTTAATTGAATAATTTCTCTTGGGAATAGTTCAGGGAGAGTTTTAAAGCAGCCTGTTTCCAAGAGCCATTACTAATTGGCATATACCACAGCCTCAGTGTGCCAACCAAAATAGTACGCTTTAATGTTACTGGAACTATTCTCAGTCCAGATGTGTTGAGAACTCGCAGTGATATAAGGCAGGCAATAACCATATTCACATGATACACTATTCCCAGTATCCTTCCCCAGTTATCTGGAAGGAGATAACAGTCTCCCTCGCTAGTGTATCCGAGCGTAAAGCCAGGTCAGTTGTTCCTCCCCTTTACTCCCAACAAGCGACCTTTCCTTTTATCTACTGTGTTTAAAGCACAGTTACCTAGTTATCAAATGGACATTAATATTAAAAAATGAAAAAAACCCAAACCTGAACTCTCTTGTAAGACTCACAAAAGGTTGCCTCCAGTTTGCAGCATACCCTGAAGTCAACGCTGCCGTACATCCAGTGCACTCTGTCCGTACGGTGGCACACCAAGCCCCCAGCACGCGCTGGCTCCTTGCACTTGTAACATTGCTTATTTTTATTCAAATCCAAAATCTGAGTGCTCTAGCAACACAAAGGTAGAGGGTTTTTTAGGCCAGACTATCCAAACTTCCAGCAAAATCTTCACATCACAGGGACAATGTCATTAAACTGTTTTTCTAGAGACCAGACTTTGAGAGAAAGAACGAAATACTGCGAATAGATAAAACAAGCATAAATTCTGCATCTCTAGGAAAGCCCCGGCGCACTGAGAGACTGGAAGCCTACTTACATTCATATGACAAACCCTGCCAATCAAAACACTTTTCCTGGTATGATATGTTTGTTTTTCGGCAAGCTTATAGCAGAAAATGAAAGGACAGAAGCTAATTCAGAGTCCACGTTTGTTTTCCCTTTATCCAAAATCTAGGCAGGATTTTTAAAATACCACCTTCTGAAATTCTTCCTAATATTCACCCCTGCTTTCTTTTAGTAACTCTTCATTTTTCCCAAGTTTGTACACCACTGCAATACTTCTCCATCGATATGAACAGCTTTAATTACGAACACATACCAGTTGTCATAATTACACTAGGGCAGAAGGTACAGCAACTCCCTATAAAACACCACTTGGCTGCTAAACCCCGTAAGTTTAGGTTTCCAGTCCATTTCTCAAAAAAATGTTAAAAACACAAAAATCATTGAAGTTATACTCCATGCAGCTGTTGTCACTTTAAGATCTCCTTGACAATGACTACTTCTACACTCTTAAACTGCGGACTCATCACAGGGGTGTAATGCAATCCTTGCGGGTACCAACGAACCAGCCCTTAGTCCCACTGCAAAAAAAAGAATAAAATAGTGAGACAGAGCATCTCGTCCACTTGGGTCACAGCCGCCTCGACCCAGATATACCCCTTTCTTCCATGAGAGAAAAAAGAAAAAATAAAAATCAATTCTCATCTGTTTTTTCAACCTTGAAAGTAACTGGAGTTTACGCATCTACAGGAGGACTCTCTTAAAAGCCAACACGTTGCCTGCTAAGGGTTTATTCGCAAGAGGTGCTCCCCATAAATCCCCCCGTGGCTTGCATGCCATCCGTCAGCCCAACAATACATCACCACTGCCCGACCCGAGGCTGGCCAGCGCGCCGGGGCCGGTGAAGGTCTCTTTGATGAGCTGGGGCTGTGAAGGATGCGGCAGCACGCTGATGGATAACCCTCCCAGCCCGGCTCCTTCCTCCTGGACAAAGGCCCCGTCACTTGGGAATCCCAACAGAAGTTTCCCAAGCACCTTCCAAAGAAAAAAAAAAACAACCAACCTCATTTCTCAAAACCTGCCTACGAGACAGCCCCAGCTCTAAAGGCGATTTAAAGCCATGATTATAAATGGCTAATGTCATTTTGTCCCCGAGAGAAAAACCACCAAATTGTTCGGCTTTGCTGGGAGCGGGGCTGAGCAGAATCGCCCTGCTCCGCGGCGAGCGCCTTCAAAGAAATGCTGACATTCCTGAGATGTCTAACGGGCTGCGCAGGATGTATAAACTCATTCCTCCTCAAATTAAAGAAAACTCAATCCAAAAAGCTGGACCAAACGATGTTAACTGTAACACTATTTCCAACCTGTGAGAATGTCCCACATTTTTCACATTAAAAAGCTGAAAAGTTAGTGAAACACTTCATTGCTGCCACAGTCCCTACAATTGAGAATTACTCAACGATTGGAGATTAAGTGCTCTCGGTTTCGAAGCAGATTAAAGAAGATTGGAAAAAATGACCAGCAGTGTTCTTGCATAGTTGGAGACCAAAAATATATTACACGGACTGCCGTTTGAGGAGCAAACGGGGAATATAGCTCAACGTGCTGATGCCATGCCGACTTTAGTGATTCCAGCTTAAGCGATGCGTTCCTTTCCACTCGTGAAGGCACAGTGCCACTCAGGTGGCACGGACACAGGGACCAGCGACCTGCCACACTCCAGAGGGTTTCTCAGGGTGACCGACACAGTATAGAGCCCATCCCCCCCACCGTTAGCCCTCACCCTTCAAAGGAATATGGGGTTTGTTGGTTCTTTTGGTTTTAACATGAAAATGCACGACAGCAGTTTGATGAGCACCCTTCCCCCAGCCAGCACAACCTAACCCTACCTTCAGTCTCTGAACGAGCAGCTCCAACACCGTGAGCTCCTCCTCATCAATAACCTCTGCAGAACCCCAACGTCATGCAGCCACAGATGCGAAATTTAGTTTAAAAAAAAAAAAAAAAAAAATATTCCACTGGTCAAGTCCTAGCCCCTAAACATGGGAAGGCTTCCATTAGCCTCAGGCAGGGCGAGGAGCTCACACAACCTTTTGCATCATCTTAACATACAGCCCTAAGTAAGACACCCCTCAGCACGCCCCTACCCAAGTGGTGACTATCGGTGACAGCATGCTGGGAACACACCAGTTCCCCCCAGGGAAGGGGTCACGAGGTGAGGTGGAAGGATTTTCTTCACCAGCCCGTCCGTTATACCCACAGGAGCTGACAAGAACTCCAGGAAAGTTCACCAAAACCACACTCAAAACAACCAATCACCTCTGCCAACTGCTAAAAGCTTATTTCTGGCTGCAGCCCCTCTGCTGGGAGGACAGGCTGGGAGAGTTGGGGGTGTTCAGCCTGGAGAAGAGAAGGCTCCGGGGAGACTTCAGAGCCCCTTCCAGTGCCTAAAGGGGCTCCAGGAGAGCTGGGGAGGGACTTTTTACAAGGGCATGGAGTGATGGGACGAGGGGGAATGGCTTCAAACTGGAAGAGGGGAGATTTAGATTAGATATCAGGAAGAAACTTTTCACTGTGCAGGTGGTAAGCCCCTGGCCCAGGTTGCCCCGAGAAGCTGTGGCTGCCCCATCCCTGGAGGTGTTCAAGGCCAGGTTGGATGGGGCTTGGAGCAACCTGGGCTGGCGGGAGGTGTCCCTGCCCAGGGCAGGGGGGTGGCACTGGGTGATCTTCAAGGTCCCTTCCAACCCAAACCATTCTATGGTTGTACCAGCCAACAGGTACTGCCAATCTTCTCTACTCTACACATCCGTAGTTAAACCTCTTCTAAAATAACTCGGTCTCACTTGAGCATTAAGAGGCTTGTTCAATTCTGCTCAAGGTATTTAGAGAAGAGGAAAATGCAGAATCATGTATTAGTGAGTTTTCAAGCCTGCAAAACACAACTGCCATTTTAATAAACATTCAGGTTGGTAAAAAGCCAAGAGAGCATCACAGTATTCACCACAAGAGCATCATGCTGTGGACAGCTGCATGGCATTATCCTCTTGGATCACAAATGAGGAGCAAAGCCACTTTAGAATGGGTCTATCAATCATGGGAGGAACCAGAAAACTTGCAAGTGCTTCATGGTTACAGTATTGAAAGCAGCTGATAAAGCTAAGGTCAGCGCAGGCACCTGGGACTAATCTCCAGCTGACATACTTCATCAAGCTCTACTGGAATCAATGGTAAATTGACTAAATTAGCAAGAGGAATACATTATCTAACAACACATTCAGAGCTGAGCAAATACGAGGAATCGGATGCGCTGCAGTGAAGGCACTCCTCCGATATTGCCGGAATTACCGGCGCCCTACCTGCCCCCATGTCTGAAGCGGACCAAAAGGAGAGAAAAAGTCGAGCTTGATGGCTCCAAAATATTCCATTGCAAGTCTGCAGTCATGGAAAAAGTTCAGATTACTCAGAGAAGTGGTTAAAACAACAGAAGGGGTGGAAGAAGAACTTCCACAGATAAGACGACCTCTAGTCTACGAATGCTGGTTTGCCTTAGCTAATGATTTTCTTTCTTCCCACTTCCTTCCACCAAAAGTTGTGCCAACTTTCCGCATGCCCTCCCATGGATTTTCTGCAGATGTGGCTGAACACTTACTGTTTAGCGTGGCTCCGTGCCCGTGGATTTCTGCAGAGCAAGGAAAGGCTGTTATAGGGAGGGAGCCCTTATACAGCTGCTCCGCTCCTCTATGATTTTCTCCTTTCTACAGTTCATTTGTTGGAAGGCCCAAAAGTGATTAATTGGCAAAAGCTGCGCAAAGCTGAGGGTTTAGTGCCACTAAGCAGCGTGTCTGTAAGACACTTCAGAAGACCGTGGCTAAACGCTGGTTTGATCTTGATGCACGAGTTCTGAATTCCAGTGTGACAAACTCCAGCGCAGGAAGGAAAACCTTAAGCCTCCGCTTTATCAAGCTGCGCAAATACACGGTTTATCAAACCAAAGAGATTACAGTGCTCATTGTGCTTCTTCTGCAACTGTTTGCAGAAGCTGGCTGCGTGATGGCTCTCAAGTGTATGGGAACAAGTAAGCATGCTACCTTGCTGCAGCAGCAAGAGTTCATACATGGAACATTTTCTCTAGCCAAACTTTGTTTCCAAAAAAAACCCCAAAAACCCACCCCAAAAAACACAAAAAAACCCAGATCCAAATAAAAAAAAAGGCGGGGGAAAGAACGTGAACGCATACAGGGCAAAAAATGAACTCCTAGCTCTGTGTGTGCGTTCTCAAAGTCGTTATTTCTAATTACTCAACTTAAAACATCTCACTTTAAAAAAAAAACAAACAAACAAAAAAAAAAAACCCAAAAAAACCTCACTGATACTACAAAGGCACTCTTAGCCTAAGGTCTTTATTTTGTTCCTGATTTTTAACTGGTAAAAATAAAAGCCATTGTTGTCATTTGTACCAGTATGCTAAAGAAATGGGTTTAACCGATCTGCTGTTCCACAACACGGTACACCACGTACAAAGGTACACCTTTTCCAAAAGGCAGAGATTCTTCCGACAGGAACACGTATCAGCCGAGTATACAAAACGTGCCTCCTCTACTGGCAAAATTGCTGGTCTACAGAGGCTTCCTAAATCTGACCAGAAGACAGCACCCAATGGGATTTTTAGTTCCAAACAAAAAGCCAGAAGCTTTTTGCTTTGCAATCCCGGGTTTACTAAATCACAACGCAAAGCTCTGCCATCTCCACCCCATGATACTTCTCAAAGCGACTTGAGGAAGACCTGCCCTGTAAGATCTGCCCTTTTTAACTTGTGAGGCTAGGAGTGCAATTTTAAGGCATCTGGTGGGACAGGCTCCTAAGGTCTGCTCTTTCCATACGGGCTGGGAGAAAATGATAGATGTTTTCATCTTTTCTTTGAAAGGACAACGAACTCTCGCTGCATCATTTCCAACCCAAATAACTCTGAATCCCAAAGAGGTATTAATTGATAGACGCATCGTATGAATCTTCACGAGTACAAAGGATCAGACTCAACGGCTTGGCTGAGGCTATTATGTTTCTCGCTTAAAAAAAATAAATGTTTTGGACATCATGAAGAGTGTGGCCAGCAGGTGGAGGAAGGTCATCCTCCCCCTCTGCTCTGCCCTGGGGAGGCACATCTGGAGTATTGTTTCCAGTTCTGGGCTCCCCGGTTCAAGAAGGACAGGGAACTGCTGGAGAGGGTCCAGCAAAGGGCTACAGAGATGAGGAGGGGACTGGAGCATCTTTCTTACGAGGAAAGGCTGAGGGACTTGGGGCTTTTTAGTCTGGAGAAGAGAAGACTGAGGGGGGATCTTATCAATGCTTATAAATACTCAAAGGGAGGGTGCCGGCGGGATGGGAACAGTCTTTTTTCAGTGGTGCCCAGTGACAGGACAAGAGGGAACGGGCACAAAGTTGAACATAGGAAGTTCCATCTAAACCTTAGGAGGAACTTCTTTGCTATGAGGGTGGCAGAGCACTGGCACAGGCTGCCCAGAGAGGTGGGGGAGTCTCCCACTCTGGAGACATTCCAAACCCGCCTGGACGCTGTCCTGTGCCACTGCTGGAGGTGACCCTGCTCTGGCAGGGGGTGGGACTGGGTGAGCTCCAGAGGGCCCTTCCAACCCCAACCAGTCTGGGATTCTGTGACATTAAACACCACTATTATACCCTTTTCCAATTCAGTTGTGCTTTAGAGAACCCCCTGGCTCTGGTCAGAGCCTTCACACTGCAGCGGGGACGATAGCGAAGAGCCACTGCAGCAGACCTGCACCACCTGGGTCAACCTCCACACACCCCAAAACCAAGGATGATCCTATTTATAGGCCCCCTCATGAAATTGGGGGGATCAGTTGGTCAAATCAGAAAGCCTGAGCTACCATCCTTACCAACAAATATTGCGGAAACACTGTCATTTCCAAGCGAGCACCCACAGTCATTGCCCCATCACTACACATTTTAGCAGAAGCAATACCCTGACTGTTCTTGAACCGGCACTAATTGCATGAAGATGCATAATTTGATTATTTGACATTTCATAAAAATCTTACAAAGCATTTGACACAGGCAGTAACAGGTGCACCAAAAGCCAAACGGTACCTGCAGCCTGGCCGAAGGTGACACACTTTCAAGTCTCCAGATTTGGAAGTTTCACATCACCAGCTAACAGCCGTATTTCAAGACTTCAGATGTTAGGTTGTGGGCCTCAATGTTAAATTATTTCTTCAAACCCTCTTAAAACACATTTAATCCTTTGTTTTCTTTCCGAGGAGAAAGGTTTCACATCTGGACTGTCAACCTGCATTCCAAAGCATTAGCCTGGCAAATTAAAGCAGCTGAGCTGTAAATCTCCAAGAAGAGGACTTGTCATGGAAATCGCAACTCAGCATTTAACTACGAGCCCAGTTCAGCAAGAAAGCCAACATAAAAAGCCCAAATGATGCAGGCAGACCCAAGACAACTTTGAAAATGAATTCTCCTGTCTGAGAGCGCGCACGCTAACGCAACCCAACCCCAACCAACCCAGGCTTGTAGCAGCACCTCTGTACCCGGCTTTAATCAAGAGAGTCACGTAAGAGCCCACTGTGAGCAGCCGCCAGTTATGTAGCTGAATTTTGCAGGTCGTTTGCTACAACCAGCACCCCAATTTGACGGGAGGACTGCAGTTTTCAAAAATGCCTTGTGAGAGTTGAATGCTGAGTCCCCACAAACTCTGAGAGAGCCGAGGTCCTCGTGCCCTTGAACTGCAGCCTCTAACGGATCTCTTCTGCCTACGAATTACACAAGCAATAAGATAGGAAACAACGAGATAAGCACCAAAGACTTAAATTCTTCCAGCCAGATTTCAGCGGAAATCCAAATGCCAGCAATGCAGAGGCAAAGTGGAACCAGCAGCAAAAGGGTGTAGAATGATAAAACTGATAAAAATAGAAAAATTATCATCCCACCACCACCCCAGGACAACGGCACATTAATGAAGTGTCTCAGCTAATGTACTAAAAAAATGTTAATGCAACATCTTTTTATCATTGCACCATTTATTCAGGCAGATTTTTAGATTTATAAGTTAGCTCCTAAAAAGAATTCCATTTTTGCTCTTATTTCCCCTCCCCCCCCCTTTAGAAGGAAAGCAGTTTTGGAAAAAAACAACTTCAAGCTTAATTCAGCTCTAGAGAAGCATAGAAGCAAGGACTGCCTGATCCACAGAAGACATCTAAGCAACAATGGTCTGATTGGTTAACTCTTCTGTCAGCACTCACTTCACAAAACACTCTACAGTCTAACTCAATTACTTCTTACACTTTCTACTAAAGTACTTGATTAAATCTCTCTTCCTACCCAAATGTACAATGCAGAGCTTTGTGTGTTGGGCTCTTAATTTCGTTCTTTCAGCTCTAGTTTCCCGACCGTGTCTCTGCTGATCTAAGCCACACCAAGTATGAGTTCATCTCTTCACCTTCCCTGCTGAACACCATGGCCAAGTCCTCTTACTTTTTCCAAAAACTGGACAAACACTCTCCATGATCAACTCAAACCGGTTCTTCTGTTGAATTAACAGTGTTACCGCAAGGCTCTGCTGCCGTAAAAAGTCTGCCAAAAAATACCCTTATCCTGTAACGACCAATAGCATAACATAGCCAGCTTGCTAACGTATACAGTTACAAGAACCACACTGAGTCTTTCCTGTCTGGTTCCTAAAAGAACAAGAAAACACACAGAAGTTTTGCTCCAAACTAAGAGAATGACTATGATACAAGTACTATGATACCTGTGCCTCGATACCCAAAGGAAAAACCATTGCGTAGGAGCACGTCGGTATCTACCCACACTCCTGCTATCAGCATCCTGGGCCACCGGAACGGCTTCCTCTATTATCTTTGCGATGTTACCGACCATCTTTTCCCACTCTGCTCCCCACCTGGTACTCTCCACCTCCCGTGCCATGAGTCGGTATGCTCCAGGCTAAACCTACGTGCGTATCCGTGTCCAATTGCTGCCGTTGGCAGCAGAAGGGAGAGGTCAGGGGGAAGAGACACCACACGCTGCACCTGACTCTGCCTTCCCCGGAGGTGATCCTGCCGTGAGAATGCCGCGCGCATCCCTTCTCTGGGAAGGCGCTGGAGGATTACCCAGCGTCTTCTATCTGCAGACCTTTCAACAAAAGACACTATTATAAGATTAAAACCTAGCTGAAGTAATTGTGTATGGAAATTCCTTTTATGAGACTTCTGGATCGAGTCTTATCAGGTTTCACGGCTCAGAGGGCAGACTCTGGCAGCCAGGCGTGTTTGTTAATGGCTATTGCAGCTGCGGCCCACTTATTTCTGCTCACCTGGTTTTTGTCACGCTGAAACAAGACACACCGCCACGTTCCGTGACAGATATTTTCGTTAGAGTAACACATTTCTCCTTCATCACTTAATATCAAGAGCTCAGCATAATTAAAACTGGTTAACACACCACCTCTGCCACCCAGCACACACAGATACCCCATTCACTACTCACGACACCAGAGAGCCGCAGCTTATTCCTGGCGTAGGTCTCAAAATGGGAAAAAAAAGCCGGATAAGCCACTAGAAGAGCATTCGCTTCAGTCTACACTCCAGAAGCAGCTATCCAAAAGTTCAGGTCAATACTTGAAACAGGGCAAAAAACACTACAACCGGCAAAGGACAATAAAAAAGAGACAAAATCTGAGCAAACAGGGCAAACGTCATCTCAGGGTTATGTTCCTGTATCCACTACGGAGCACTGCACTACTGCAACCGAGAGTCAAAGCAGCTTCAAGGAAGCCCTCCAGGTCATGAGCTCCAGGCAGGCTGGGACATTTACGCCAGCAATGACCACCTGTGCGGTGGTCTTCATAGCCAAGCCGAAAAATGTGTCATTCCCAAGGTTTCACACTTACTGTCCCATAGAGGTGAGGCAGCTGGTAGGTACAGATACCACGCCACAAGACAGCGAGCAAAGGGATAGGAAACACCAATAGAAACATGGAGGAAAAACAGAGAAGAGGGAGTTGAGGAGAGCGAATATAGAATCATAGAATCGTTAAGGTTGGAAGGGACCTTTAAGATCATCAAGTCCAAACATTAACCTAACCTGACAAAACCACTTCTCAACCATATCCCCAAGTACCACGTCTACCCTTTTTTTAAACACCTCCAGGAATGGTGAATCCACCGCCTCCCTGGGCAGCCTATTCCAATGTTGGATAACCCTTTCAGTGAAAAAATTTTTCCTGATGTCCAACCTAAACCTTGCCTGGCTTAACTTGAACCCATTTCCTCTCGTCCTATCACTTGTCACTGGGGAGAAGAGGTCAGTCCCCATCTCTCTACATCCTCCTTTCAGGTAGTTGTAGAGAGTGATAAGGTCTCCCCTCAGCCTCCTCTTCTCCAGGTTAAACAGCCCCAGTTCCCTCAGTTGTTCCTCATCAGACTTGTCCCCCAGACCCCTCACCAGTTTCGTTGCCCTTCCCTGGACACGCTCCAGCACCTCAATGTCTTTCTCGTAGTGAGGGGTCCAGAACTGAACACAGTACTCGAGGTGGGGTCTCACCAGGGCCGAGTACAGGGGGATGGATGATCACTGCCCCAGTCCTGCTGGCCACACTATTCCTGATACAGGCCAGGATGTTGTTGGCTTTCTTGGCCACCTGGGCACACTGCTGGCTCATATTCAGCCGGCTGTCCACCAACACCCCCAGGGCCTTCTCCGCCGGGCAGCTTTCCAGCCACTCCGCCCCAAGCCTGTAGCATCCGTGGGGTTGGTGTGACGCAAGCGCAGGACCCGGCACTGGGCCTTGTTGAATCTCATACCATTGGCCTCAGCCCATTGGTCCAGCCTCTCCAGATCCCTCTGTAGAGCCATCCTACCCTGGCTGGCAGAAAGAAAAGGGATGGCCCGGCAAGCTGGCATGTTCCCTGACCTCCAGCTTGACTGCCCAGATTGGTTCAGACATTTTGATTTGCCACCTCAAGCTGTGATCTCTTCGGCATCAGTTCCTTCTCAAGGAGGTTTAAACAGAGCACTGAAAACCCACCTGTCAATGCTTGACATCCTTCTCCTACTGGCATCTGAACACACAGCCGGCCTGAAACACATTCCTCCTAGGTAATACCCAGCAGGTTTTGAAATTTTGGCTGAACAAAACCTTCAGCTCACCACCTTCCCTTTCTTCTCCTACTATTTCCTTTGACTTGGTATCGTTTCTGAAGTCTGAATGTCCTGGAGATGCTACTTACAAGAGAAGACACACAGAAGACATGCCATCTGCCGAACTGCTCTGCTCTCAGTGGTATAATGTGCAACATGAAAACCTGAGGGCACAGCCCAACCCAGACAGATGATGCTGCTTTTCTCAGGGTGCTTCAGCAGCCTCCAAGAGAGGACTTCTTCAAGAATAACTTCACAGAAGCACAAGAATTTCTCTAATTTCTTTCCTGGTCCTCACCACACTTACAAAAAGTCCAGTCTGGCTGTTTAGATGACACTGTCACCATCACACGTGGGCGTTCAGCTACTCTAAATGCTTTTTAAAGTTGGTTGTTTTCTCACTTCCAGCAAGTTCCTCACCCTCTACTGCAGCTGAAATTTTAAGACGCTGGGAGGCACAGCGCATACAACCTCATATAACCCAGGGGGATTTAGTCCTTAACATCCTTGCAGAAGAGGAAGGCAACACAAGACCATGTAACAACCCTTGAGCTCATCCCGCAGAAGCTCCTACAGCCAAACCAAACCTGCCTGGTCCCAGGTTCCTACTACGGCAGGGTGGAATTCGCAGTACCAGCTCAAATCACTGTCAGCGCCACATCAGAAGGGTCGCTGTCACTGAAATACGCCATGCACCACCACCCAGAGCATCCATCCATCCCACCCACCCGCACACAGCTGCATCCACCCCAAGCAGTGCGGATGAAGCTGGATGCAGCAAGTTTCTGTGTTTCAAGCTCGCTAACACAAGCTAAGGGACCTCCACTCCACCCAGCCCTGGATAACCACATATACGCCTGCAGAGGTCTTTAAAACCTTATTCTTACAGGTCTAGAGCTGCAGGTGTTTAAACAATTAGCAAAACACCACATACACTCTAAGCGTCCTTCTTGCCTCAAGTTTTCTTCATCCTTTTGGCCAAAGGAGAATGACGCACGCACCCGTGGGCACAGGGAGCAGCTTGGAGACCCGAATTAGCTCAGGACACAAGCCATCTCCTCCCGTATGCACTGACAACGCTCCTCGTACTGGCCTGTCATAATTCTGGAGTAAATGAAAACCAAACGCCAAAAACGAGCGCTCATTTTCTGACGTTTATTGGCTGAGGTAATGGCTCCAAGCAAGAAAAAAAAAAAAAAACAAAACCCCAGCGCTTTCACAGGGTAGTGCACACTGTTTGTAATGCAAGCTTTTTAAGTCCAGCAAGGAAAAAAAAAAAAAAAAATAAAGAGGGGTTTGTTGTTTTGTGTGTGAGGTTCCCCCCTCCCCCGGTTTCTTTTTTTTGAACGATGCGATACAAACCAGCTTGATACACAAATTAGAGGTGATCTCATCAGTCCATTAGCCCAACTAAAGCAAGGCCATCACTTGCGAGGGGATGTGCTCGCGAGATAGGACTGATTGGCCTGCGAGCGGCATTAATACGGGGGTACAACCGCAGCCTTCATTACACAGGCAAGGCATGGCTCCCAGCTTTCAATCCCCCGCAAACAGCTTCGCCGTATTGAAAAGTGGGATTTTGAGAGCAGCGTCTCACACTCGCCGCTCCCGCCTTTGGGCAGAGACCGCAGCCAGTCCTGCCGCCTCCCTGGGTGGAAGGAAATGACCTACAGACACCGTACGCATCGCCGATTCACACGCGAACGAATGCCGCGCACAGTTGTCAGCCCCTGAAAAGAGGGGAGGAAAAGCACTTGAAAATTCAGTACGAGGAATAAAGCGTCATTTAGAAGCTTTCGCCTTTCGTTTCTCATAAACTAGAACTCCATCACATCTTTCCACCAGGTTTCTTTTGATTTCTTTGTTGCAGAACGAACAATGCTCAAAAGCTAAGAAAATCTCATTTCTAAGATGCTTCTGTTTTCAATCGAGCAGCAGAACTATTTATTTTCCTAGTCAGTGATGGAATTAAACAATTTGTCTTTGAAAACTCTATAAGCCTTCACCCTGACAACCCCCCCCATCTGCTTTTCAGATTAAGGTACTTTGATTTTTACCAGCTAAAGGTTTATGAACTGCTGTATAAACCCAATTATTCTCATAGTAAATTATTTAAAGCTTACATGTTATTTTTTAAATTTTTCCCCATGGAGTACTCTGGAGATTCAGAAAAGGAAAGGCTCGCTAGGGCATTTTGAATTAAAAATGCGTAACAGGGAAAACACCACAGAGCTTCCAGAAACTTGGAATAAAAAAAGCCCCTCAACACAGTTAAGTGAGGATGAGACACACCCCAGGAGAGAATTTTCAGGGCAGGACTGTTAAAAAAAAAAAAAAGAAAAAACCCCTCCATTTCAGTGGGAGGGAGTTCTTTAAAAACAGATTAAGTTTCATCTGAGGTAGTATTTATTCCTCAGCTGGGCTCTGCCTCACTTCCTGATTGAAAACAGGGATAGGAGAGATCTCCGTGTACTCGCTTTGTATGTCATCCGCAGAAAAAACACAGTGGACAGTTTTCCATCGAAAGGAATGCTGCCCTTCGTGCTGCCGTCTCCCTTTTAGCTGTGTCCACACAGGGACAGAGCATCCCACCAGCAAATGGGGCAGGCTGGAGTCATGGGTGGGATAACGAGGGAGGTCACACCGAGCACAGGACAAGATGAGCTGAGCCCACTACTGCTTCTCCAAACCGGGACTGATCTAGGAGAAAAAAAAACACAACACACAAGACCCTGGCAATAATCATAATATAATACCAGCAGGAGCTAATTCATGTTCTGGTCACCAGTTGTGGGACAATTTGTACTACTCAGAGTGAGGGGCAGGGCAGGCAGCGCTGCTGCCGCAGCAGCGGCTCTCCTTATAGACCAATTCCTGAGCCCAAGTCTGCCGGTCTCTGGAGAAACTCTTCTCCACTGGGGCACAGAAGCATACATGGTGCTTTAGCCAGACTACTGCCGGGATGGTATTTGCTCAGCTACAGTATGACACAGTATTATTTGGAGACCACTAGCAACACACCTCTACCTTCTGCCTATACATCAAAAGCTAAAGGAACATCCCCAAATTCCATTAGCAGATTCTTACTTTTAGGACAACAAGTAATAAATCAATAGTGTTCGCATAAATCAAAATTTGGCACGTGCAAACTGTTAAAGAAAGTTCTATCCTTAAGCAAACTACAAGAGTGACCAGAAGCTTACATGAAGCGTCCCTTCAAGACGTACCCACGCCAGAGCACACAAAGGGAAGGCAGGGGGACACCCCACTTTTGAAGAGCTGGCATTCACAGCCATTTGTGCTGCGCAGTCCTCTTCCTGCTACGTTTTGTCATTTATGCACTCAAGCACAAAAAAAAGAAAAAAGTGTGTTAAAACAGCATCACAGCAACACTGGGCGATTCACTTGAGCTGTCTGGTCTGCATGTGCCTGTAGTGCAAAAGACTGACCGACGTGACCAGAAATACTGATTTCCAGTGTCCCAGCCTACCAGTCACTCTCCCTTCTGCCACCAGTACAGTGCGGGTAAGCAGCAGCCAGGTGAAATGACTTAGTTATGTAGATTAATTAATCAATTAGGGAAGAGCAGGCAACAGCACTAACTCCCACAAGCGCGGTACGGCAAAATCAAACTGCTGCTTTTCGGAGTTGGTGACTCCTCTGAAGCTTGGCGGGGCCTCTGGAGGTTCAGCACCGTGTCCCACGCGGCAGTAGAGGAACGCTGGGGAAAGCACGCAGCTCGGAGAGCGCAGGGACCGGACCTCCAGCCGCAGAATGATAAATACTTTCTCAAGAGCTCCTTGCTGCGAGACTGGCCCCCGCTGTCAGACCAGCATGAACGGATTTCAACTGGGGGGTGGTGGTTACCCACCAACTGGCCCCCAGCACAAGGAAGACCAAGGTGCTGAGTTCGGCAGCCACAGTGTGTCCAGGGAAAGCACGTCTGTGCTGCCAGCACGGCCGGTCCGTGCTGCCCAGCCAAGCCCTGCAGAGCTGCCACTGGGGGTATGAGGAACACTGGCTCCAAAGATGCATCCCTGGTGCCCATCTGCAAGGCAAAACAAGAAGGAATTTTCAAAGTTGTCACTCTTCTAACAAAAAGCGTTGGTATCCAGGTATAAAAGAGGAGGTAGAGGGGAGTCACAACTAAGAGGGAGGTCTGAACGGCGGCTGGAAGACAGCAATGAGTGGCAAAGCCACAGAGATGCTCTCCATCACATTGAGATCACATCCAAGGCAGGCAGCTTCCACCCCTTAAAGCTGCCCGTGAGAAAGGTTCAGAGGAAGAGAGCAGAGTTCACTTTGAGTCTTCTCTTTATGGTAACCCCCTACCAAATACAAGACGTGCTGCACAGCACCTTGCTTTTCCAGGGCGATGTCTAGAGAATGATAAAAAAATAGCAGAACAGTTTAAAAGACCTCAAAAGCACAAGAAACCCACGAGAGCACAGCCAGAGGTGCACTGTGCCCTCCTGCCAGCCACAGCTTCTCCTCCTTTTGGGTCCCTCTCCTGCTGCCTCCAGACACGCCAAACCCCAGCCCAGCTCCTGCGAGGACACAGCCCCAGCCACTTCCACCACCTAAATTCTGGGGTTCATCCGAGCAAAACTGAGCCCATTATTCCAAACTGATAAATCTTTTTTTCCTTTCTTCACAGGCCTTCCTTTTAAAAAAAAAATAAATTGAAAATGGAGTATTTTAGTATCCTTGGTACACTTTCTCCTTCAATTCACCTGTCCCTTTGGCTCAGATCCCCCATCGCTAGTGGGAGTCAGACCCCATGAGTTTAGGATGCTAACAGAATTTAAGACTTATCCAGTCCAGGAAAGGAATTCATGGCACTTTGCCCTCTGTCCTCAGCATAGATCCACTCAGGATTAAATCGGTTTTCTCGCCTGGATTACCTTCTGACTCCGGGTCTTACTGAGGCCAAGGACATCGATGCTGGTCTGTATAACACTGGGTCACGTACTTTCAGAACTGATGCACCCATGTCAGCTTTCAAAGTTTCCACAGAACGCTGTGCATGCTTATCACACTTTTAATAAAAACCATGATGTAATATGTTTCCCAGAGCAGTCACAGACCTCCTGCCAGGGCCCTGCAGAGAACCAGTGCTCTGCCTATGCTTGTGCCATTTCAGCTCCATTAATCTTGTATTTTCAGCAATACTAAGCTCACAAGAGATCGTATCATGAGGTTCTTCCCCAGCTATGATTACCACTGGAGTCCTTGAAACTCTGAACAAAGAGAAGCCCATCTTCTGGTCTGGTTCATTAGTATTTCTTCTACGTAAAACGCTCACAATCTGCACAGTATAAGGGGTTGGTTTGTTTGTTTTTAATTAAAGATTGAAATTGGCCATTGGTTATGCTTCTATAAGCCACCCAGGATTTGAGGGATTTATCAGCCCCTCCAGCACCCCCTACAAAACAGGGCGGTGTGCCAGATGCTCTGTGGGTTTGCATCGAGCCCGGCAGCTCCCCGGGCCGGGCAGAGCCGTCGTCTGCCCTCTTCCACGCCACCAGCGCCGAATATTGCTCTACCTTCAACCACTTCCAAAGTTTCTTTTCACCCCAGGATCTACTGCTAAAGCTCCCATCATCTTTTTTAAGGCTCCTCCTTACGGTCCCGGTATTCTTTCCTCTCTTCCATTAAGATTCCTCAGTCTTGCATGACAGTTCACTCTACAATAAAAGCATACCGACTATATTTCGCAATACAAAATGGGTATTATACAAGCATCTCTATTACACGAGCATCACCATCTCGATGCCAAATACGTCTCTCTAGCTTCCAGCATCCGTAACCACCAAGCCTGGCCCCTCTTTATCAACTCAGCCTCCTCTCAAATCCCCAATTAGTTATGGGAGGTCCTGCCCATGCCTCCTTTTTGTCTGCTCTGCTCACAGGAGCGGTTTAGGAAGTTTGAACAAATCACTGCCATGGCAGCATCAAGCTGTCAACATAACCCCAAGCCCGCTGCTGTTGCTGAAAGGGACGCACTGTAAAATCGCCTCTGCAACGAGGCGTTACACTGCAGAGCGCGGTGCGCGCAGCCCGGGACACGGCAAGGAGGACCAAAAATTGCAGTTCTCAATTATGAAGCCAAGCCCGTCTATCAGCAGTAAGTATTCGGAAAAACTAACTGGTACAGACTACAAGGAAGAGAAAGTTCAAAGTGTTCTGAAAAAGGAAATAAAGTTTTGAGCTCCAACCTAAACCGTTCTATGATTCTGTGAGAACTCAGGAGAGATTTGAGAATTGGAATATCTACAACGGTTTGGTTTAGCCACCTAATAGTCTTAGCAAAACCTTTTAAATAAGCTCTGTTTTACCCAGTAAGGGTACGATCACCATTGGGAACATTTAGCTACTGTGGGCTAAAGGTGCCTAACATGAAAAGCCAACTCCGTGCTGCTGCTGAGAAGGCACCGGAGCAGCCGTGGTTCCTCCACCCGTCCCTGCCCACGGGCAAGACAGGCAGCGACACCAAGAAGGACCACACGGACGAGGCCCGCTCAGACGCTCTGCTCCGGGCACAACACAACCCCACTAGGAGAGACATGCTTGAAAAAATTAAAACATTAGGAATAAAGCAAGAGGAAATAGGTAATAAAAAGTATTAGAGAGATGGCAAATTAAGAGAGGAATCTCCCTCTTCTTTTACTTTGGGGTTTGGTTTTTTTTTTAAGCTCCCCCCCCTTCAGAAAAGAGCAGGAAAGTCATTCTCTTATGCAAGATGTTTTAATTCACATTCTCATTTTGACATCTCATCCACAGGCCCACCAAAACAACCCAGGGAAAAGGTCAGACACAGTGGAACAGCTATACATTAAGCAGCAATGAAAACCAAGAAACATCCCACACGGAGGACGCACTAATGGCTCTTTCGAGTCAACACATACCTAATTCACTTTTTAAGACTTCAAGTTGCAAATTTTTATTCAGCTTTCACAGCACAAATAGCCACAAGAAAGCTACCCCAAACCCCCGACTAGCCAAGTCAGGATTATTTGATACGACGGTCACTTCCTCCAGCCCCAGGCAAACGGCTTTAAACCCTTTAACAGACAGAAGTAAAAAGTACAAGGAATACTCTTATCGATTTTAGGATACAAGACAAGGGTCACAGCCTGCAGGCACAGAAATAATTCATATTTCTAGAGGAGCATAAAAAAAACCCAACCCACTAAATACTCCAAAATGCCCTGCGCTGGCACAAGAGTTCATTTATTAAGGCAGATTAATGCACCCGCAAAACCGACAGTGTTAAGGCAATTTTGACCTCTCTAGATTGGCTGCCAATATGATATAGGTCCAAAAGAAATTACCCTTTTCTGCTGCGACAGAACAATAAATTGGCTTCCTTGAATACAGTGGTTAAAGAATCCAAGTTCCTGACCTTGAATGTTTTACTAGTAGTATGCTGCGCTGTAGGGAACAATCAGGATGACATTTGCTGAAATGTGTGGGATTTATGGTATAATAGGTTGCACATATGTGCCAAAAGAGAAAAAAAAAAACCTCTTAAATCCAAGCAAATCAAGATTAATTAGCTATTAAAATAGCTAAGAGAACACAGTGCAGTACAGGTGGTACAACAAACCGTCTTACTTTCTGTACACAGTGACTAAAGTTATTTTTGAGGTCACAACGTATCTTCGATCGCACTCTCACTGGGAAAAGCAAAAATTGCTGCTCCTTTGTAAACTCCTGCTCTTTGTAATTCTGTAGGTTTGCGCTTTCATAAACAAACGTTACGCAGTCCTTTTATAGGAAGTCCCACTAAGTCCACAGGAAAATCCCGCATTGTCTGGCTTTGATCACCAGGACAGACTGAAAATTAACTCGGTATTTTTACAACGCTCCTCCTATTAAGCGAGAGGACACACCGCACACATTCACCTCCCCACTCTATCACTTGGAGTCACTCTAACTCTTTCCCCTCACGCTTTTCATCCAGCCCGGTGACTTTTTGTTTTATTGCTGCTAATTGCAATTACAGGTGTTCAGAAATCAACAGCCTGACAGATGCCTCGTACCATAAATGCCATCCCCACAGCTCAGCGCTCTGCTGCGGACCGTGTCCCTCCTGCAGCCCCGAACGGGCTTCGGGCTCACAAAGCAAACATTCTTCTGAAATCACAGCAGCCTAGCAGCCTGACTTCCCCCCCCCGCCCCCGCTCTTCCTACTGCCCCAGGAATGCGAACAAGTTGTTAATACCCTGCAATCTGCTCCGTTTCCCTCTTAATCCTCATTTTAACCAAGCCTCTCCTCGCAGGGGATCATATCAGTACGTCCCTAGCAGTCAAACAATGCGGGAAAGAGCCAATGTTATTGTGAGCCTGAGGTGGAACGACTCGATTCCCAGCAGGAGATCAATTTGTACAAGGAACCAGCGAGTTCTTCTCTAGCAGGGGTAACCACTTCAAATGAGCCAGCCTCCCTGCGACAACAAATATCCTCGCTGGGATATGGCCAGCTAGCAAAACCTCACACCCAAAGGGCTGGTTCCCTTCCCGCAGGTCAGGGGAGCAAGGCACGCGCATCTCCTCTCTTCCTGCCCAGGTCTTCAATCAGGACACCTTTATACAGCTTTTCACACCCCACAGGCAGCTCTCGACTCTGATCAGGGACCACGTCGCAGAAGAAGGTGTCTTGCAGCTGCGGTCTTCATCGACATTAACCCGCAGCCTGGAAATCCGCACCCATCCTTCTGCCAGGTACCATCGCTCTACGTTTGTTATTCTGCAACAATGGTAAACTACCCCTTGAGTTTAATTTCACGCCATTTTCAGCAGCTCTCAGTTCCCCACCAACTACACTGTTAAATTCAAAGACATTTCCAGCACCGAGGGCAACATTTCCTCAGGGCTCCGCACCCTTTGGTTTGCTGTACACAGCCCGACAGCAGCATCCAAGAAAACCAACAGCAACCAACTTACTTGTGCACCTGTTTCACACCTACGGCTGCCGTAGTACCCTTCTGTTACGTTAACCCATCCTGGGAAAACTTACGTTATTGTCAAATAAAATAAGGAACACGAAAATAAGCAGATTGACTTGTTGGAGAGGCAAGGAGGAACAGCTGACACAGGGCCACGTGGGTACCAAATCAGTTAAATGTGAGCAAGAGAAAGTCCCTCCTCTTCAAGCTTTTGGAAGTCTCCTTTAGTACTTACTTGACTCTTTTCATTCAGCTGTTTACAGGGTATTTGAGCTATTTGTTAAAGACTCGACATCTTCCACCACTTAACCAGAGAGTGGAAAAACTCCTTAATCCACTCTTATAGGTACCAGAGTACCACCCTGAGCAAACTCAGACTCGATTTACATGGGAAAAGGGCTGCTCAGCAAAAACCTCCCACGTGAACACCCTGGTCCCAGCTAATAGCGACAGACAAAATTAGCGTGGAAAAGCTTTAAATCCTCACCAAAACCTGATTTCTGTAAAAGCTTCCCTTTATAGGGAAAGGTGAAAGGGATGCAGTCAAACCAAATACCACTCCATCACCTGAATATTTTCAAAACACATCCTCATTGCTTTGCGTTTCCCAAAAATACAACAAAAAAGCAACGGAGAATTCCTCATTACTCAATGTGACTGTTGGAGAGAGTGATGGAGAACAGCGATACGGCGGTACCTATACACTGGGATTACGACGTCGTTACTCTCAGAATTGACAGACATATTAATTGGAGACAGCTGCAAGGAAAAATATCCTAATGACATGATTCATTAGTTTTCATAGATAATTACATCTGCTCATGGCCTCACAGTGAATCATTCATTTAGGGATTTTTTTGGGGGTATTAAATTTAAATGTAGTAATCAGATTTGTTAATCCATGGGACAAGGCAAACCAAACAAAATTTTATTCAGGGAATTGTTTATACTTTCAACATTGACATGAATTCAGCAGCAGGAAAAAATTAGCAGCAGAATGCACGCTCATGTAGGTTAAAAATTATTAATGGTCACCTCCTTCACTCCCCCCAGTGCCTGTAACGCGGCTGTACAGATTTCGCCAAGGCTGCCGGGATGGCAGATTTTTTTCCCCTGGATGCATCTTTACACTTTACACAATACAGTGACCTTTTAAAAATATATAGATTTTTTGACAGAATGAATCAAAATAATCGATACTTGGTTTTGCCACTCTACAGGCTCAAAATACAGCTGTTTTTCATTGTTGTTATATTATACACTTAAAAAATAAGTTTTAAACATGGTTTAGCTGTTTTTTATTACTCTGAAGTAGCAGCACATATTCTCAGATAGAAACACGAGAAAAACTTGCAGATCCAGGCCAGTTCCCTTCCTACCAAGTCACAAACTCTTTAATAAAACAAACTCCACCTTAAAAACAGATAATTTTTTGCCCATTTCTTCTCCTGGAAGCTAGTCCGGAACTCCCTGTCTCTCAGTCAAAAAAATAAAAAAAAAGAAAGAGAAGTAATTTTCTTGTCTGTACAATTTATGGTTAATTTATTCCCATTTTTTCTTGAACCAATATTCTTCAGCTTCAACAGTTTCTTCCCCCTCCCTGATACTTTACTGCCAAAACACGAACAGAAAGCAAACCGTATCTCCTATCCATCCACATCTGGCCAGACTACACAACCGAAAACAGCAGAGCCTCTCTCCGTGCTGTTCCATTGCCTGCCCCAGCCTTCGCTTCTCCTCTGGGCCTATTTCTCCTCACATTCATTCTTCTGGAACAAGAACCTGAAAATTAAGAGACATTTTTTTCACAAAGCTGCATCCAGGTGCAGTGACTCCAACTGCCGTGGTAGCCCCACACGCTTGTCCCCTGCTCCATGTCACGCTCATTCTCTCCCCATCAAACCAGGAGATAATTTGGTTGGATTTGGGAGAAGCTCAGGACACAGTCAGTCAATTGCCACATCTCACCGGCCCAAAGATGAACTCAGAGCTTCATCCTCCCAACCACATTTTAGGAACTCTACAATCGTCAGACGATGATCTGAACCATGTTGAAGAAAATATGAAGGATCAGGCCAGAGGTGTCTCATGGCACATCAAAGAATCTCAGCAAAGTAACTGCCAGAGAAGAGCAGCTACAGTTCGCAAGCTCCGTAACGGGGGAAATACCTGTTTTGGGGGTCAAGATACAAAGAGAAAGGTGGTGCGCCCTGCTCAAAGACATACAGCGAGACCTTGGGCAAGCCAAGCATGAAAGTCCCAAGTTCCAACCACCAGACCATGACTATTCAATAGCAGCCACAAGCAGAGCTGTTCCTCAGTGTATAGGAGAGAGCACCTTTGATATCACAGCTTGGACTTCTCCAAATCCACACACTACTGCTGCGAATCAGAAATTAATGTGCAACTTGATATCTCCTGCTTTGGTGAAGCTGCACCTACGCAGTCGTATTTTTCCCCGTTGAGGTTTGGGGGACGGTGGATTGCTCCATGGAAGCTGGAACAAATTAATATTTCCCTGAGACTTATTATTTTAAGAGAAAGAACCAGCAGAAGTTAAAAGGTAAGCCAACATCTTCTATTTTCTTTTAGTTAAGCATCTGACAACACACAGTATATTTTATTCAGGATCTAGGCCCAAACACTGTGTGGCGATAAGCTCCTCGTTAGGCTGTTACTGGAAAGCATCCCAGGCTCTGCAGTAACGTCCCAATTTTTGCAATACCTACAAGCTTAACGCCCATGTCACAGCCGTGACTTCGAGAAAGACCTTTCCCAAAGAACGGCATCTGAGGTCTCCACTCACCTCTGCCGAAAAACATGCCGTTCAGCTTTAGCTAGTGCAGCACCGCTTGTTTGTGTAACTGGAGAAGTGTCAAGCCCTCTCCTGCAGTGATTTAAACTCCTCCAGTGTTAGAAGGAAAACAAAGAACAAAGATGCTGAAATATCCATCATCTCACACGGCGCCCACGGGGAATAGCTGGAGGAATGCAGCGCGCCGTGATCCGCTTGGCCTTGCTTCCCTGTTCCCGCCTGCTCGGCGCACACGGACTCCCTTTCCTACGAGTACGGAGAGGACTCGGGGAAAGAATTCACCTCCAAGGCTCTTCCAGACCACGCTGGGCTCGACGTCCCCAGGAGACGCTGCCCGACCCGAAGGGCATCACAGACCGCTTGACACCGGTCCCATACCTGGTGCCGTACGACCCCGGCAGGTTCCTGGAGCCCTCCACTTGCAGACTGCGCAGGCAACTCACGCTTCTGGGGAGATGGCATGGCACGTCTGTGTTATTCCCGTAACACATTCAACAGCTCCAAAACAGCAAACCCAAGAGCCAGAGCTGTTTGCTAAGAAGGGCTTTGGTTACTAAATGCAGAAACCCGCACGAGACTTTTTTCTCTCATTCTCCGAATTCAGAGATCGCATACACATATTTTATTAATACCACCAACTAGACAAATGCCAAGAAGGGAAATAATTTCCAGCGAAAACTGAGACACCAACTTCCCTCTTGCTTACTGAGAAAAGGAAGTACAAGCGCGGAGATAACTAAAATAAATTAGATGAATTCAAGACAAACAGGGCAGTAAGCACACTACGCAGAGCCAAACAGGGGTCAAACCCCATCCTTGGTAACCTCGGCATGGAATGGCCATGGGAAGCACAGAAACGGTTTCGGGACAGCTACTCCAAGGAAATGCAGGTACAACCTCCCGGTGTTCAGTGTCCCTGCCTGAAAGGGGCAGGAAAGGACAACACGTCTCTTGGTCAACAACTCTTACTGCCCATCGGTAAAGTCACAGTGAGCTGAGAGCCATTTAAGTGAGAAGACATGGATGCAGAACATCAGTCCTTCCCTTATTTACTTTATTGCATTTTCTCATTGGAGAAGAATTCATCAGCGACACTCAGAAGTCTACTGAAGGAAAAAAAATAAAGCACTCGGGGCCGTTTTCAGGAGCAATAGAATCAAATGAGCAGAGTGATGCTTCTGGAGGAGCTGAGCTACAGTGCCAGGGAGCGACACAAGCGTTACAGCAATGTCAAAACTTTGGCTCAGCGCCTTGGAAAACGCACCCGAAGCGCATTAAACGCATCTCATCACTGGGACGGATAAAGAGACCCAGGAGACAGGTGCCCTGCTCCCAGGATGGGACTGGAGGGGAGAGACTCTTCACTACCGAGTAGCTGGACGTGCTCGACCTGCTGAGGCTTCTCTGCTGGGCAGCGCTGCAGTTGGGAAGGAACACATCCATCTCCTCCTCCCTTCCAGACAGCACTTTTTTTTTTTTTTTTAAACAGTTGGGCAATTGTTTTAAGGAGAAGTCTAGGAGGGGGAAAAACACATTCCTCTGAAACAGCATCACTGCCAGGCACAGGACCGCCGGATCATCAAACCTGTAGCCACTTGCTGACCTCAAGCTTAAAATGCACCTCCGAAATAACATATATACATTATTTCAGGCAATATTAAGAGCAAGAAGAAAAGCCATGCCTTCTTTTTACAAGGGATAAAATATACCTTCTGATTTCTAACTCTCCTCTTTAAATTGTTTATTCTGTGCTTCTCTCCCACGTGGAAAGGATGAAGAATTATTGGGGAGGGTAGTGGTTCAGGACAGTTTAAGTGTGCATGAAACGGCTGTTCACTCTCAGCACACCACTTGTACTCCAACGAGATCGCCACAAACCCACGACACTGCTCATCTGTTCAACAAACTTTCATGAATTCCAGCTGGAGATTCCTTTTTTTCTCCCCCCTCTCCAGGGCCAAAGGGAAACTTACTGATATTTTTCATGTTTTAGGATATGGGGAAAGGCACACAGGAACATCGAAACATATTAAATTGTTGGATTTCTCTTCCCCCACCACTTCACCCCCTTTTTTTTCCAGAAAAAAAGGAAGTCTTCCAACCCCTAAAACAGATCAAAAAAGCAGACTGCGTGTGAATAGCATCAGCGAGCACTGAATTCATCTACCCCTCTGAACCCCCGTTCACTGCGCAGAAGCTGCCGTGCCCTCACAGCGGCAATCCCCAGCTCCTTTAGCTGGAGGTACAAGACCAAGAGCATCCTCTGCGGGAAGAAACACAAAACCAGCCTGACGCAAGAGCAATCCCTACAGCACTCCTGACAGCGTTCAGCTGTCTGTATTAGCAGCTGATTGGTGTTCAGCTTCGGGTAGAAAAAGAAGCAGCGTCTGATAGTCACTGCCAGCAATGCTACGTCTTCGTAATTTACCTAGGATCTTCTGAGCAAAGCTAAATTTTGGAAGTCTCAGCAGTTACCACTACCCCTTTGATCCAAAGACACCAGAGGATCTGATGGGAACTTCAGCAGAGCAGAGATGAACAGCCCGAGTTATCGAGGATGGCTGGGCAGGACTGCAACTTATTTTTCAGATAATAACTTTTAACAAGAACTATTGGAAAGCTTCCTCCCTTTTAAAAAGAAAAACAAATCTCTCACTAAAATCAACAGTGCCAGTCAGTTTATGAAATGTTTTTATCCGACAATTGAAGAATGCCTTTTCTGCTGCATTTGTGTTCTGGTGCCATCAGTATGTACGGATGACTCCAGGCAGACAGTATCTGCTGCTCATAATGCCCAGTTGCTCTATTTAATCCCTGTTAAGATGTTTTTCCCCTTCAAATTTCTTTAAACGTTGTTTTAGGAGATTTGTTTAAAACATATTCCTCATAAAGTCTCCTGGCAACTCTGAAAGGAGAGTTTTTTTCTTAGTCTTCCTGCTAACTTCAGAGGATAAACTCTTCAGCTGTCACAATTTAACAGCGTGGACCATGTTGATGAGTTGGACGAGAAGCCAGGCCACAGAACTCCCAAGGTCTCACCCCATTTCCCTCTGTCTGTATTCAAACAAGGTCTCCTGACACACTCCGACAGACCAAGTGTCCCTGAGCCCTGCAGAACAGCCGAGCATCTGCAGTCCACGAGACAGCCAGCAAATATGTACTAATTCACACTTACTAATCAAAGTCCTCTTAACCAGGTAGCTGATGTTAGCAAACGTTCAGCAGGGCTTGTAGAGTAGAACCGAAAACAGTTCCTTGGCATTCTGTGCATGAAACTTTATTTACCTTCCTAAAGAGACGATTCCTGTGGCTGTCGGACAGTTAGGGTCAGGTTCGCGCCTGCATTTTGCCTTTGTAGGTAACACTGTTGATCATCCTTCACTTCAGTTTCACATCAAACACACAGAGATTTTTATGACAAAAATAAACATAACCACCTTAAAAAAAAAAAATCAGAGACAAAACTCCACACGCATCCTCAATGATCTAATTCAGTTTGTTATCAAGCTGAAAACAGCGTGAAGTAGAGCCAGTCCGGCATACGCTGTCTTTAAAAGGTTTCATCCCCCTTGTATTAATGTCTTTTCTCCATTATTCACAAAAACCTGAAAGCTCCTCTTTCAGCAGCGACAGAGGAACAATAATGACCTTCAGAATAAAACCATATAGAGACACATGTTTAGAATAGCTGTTGGCTTTCACCAATCTGTCGCCTGAGCACCACACTAAGAGCAAGAGAAAACAGGGAAGTCGAGAAACCCTCAGCTGAGGCTGGGAACGAGGTATATCCTACTGAAAATGGCGAATTAGCACAGCCATCTTGAGAATGGTTAATTTGAGTTTCTAACGGGCTGGCACACCACTTGTCCTACAAGGACAGCCTGTTATACGGAGCTCCCTCAGCTTTGAAAATATCGTTTGCAATACCGTCACAGTTGCACTGTGACTACTCAGCAGAAAGCAGAGTGAGAAATTTGCCTTACGTTTATAATAAAGCTATAAGATTTCTTTTAAATCAGCTTTGATTATTACGATTTTGATTTATGTTTGCTTCTGGGGGGGTGCAACCTTCCATCACGTAACAAAACATCTCTTGTCATTCTCTTCCAACGCAAATTCCAGTTTGATATAAAGCTGGTTAGGAAGCATACAGCAGATTTGGGTTTCATTTCCATTTCAGAGAGTTCCCTTACGGTAGGAAGTGAAACAGAAACGTGCCTCTTTGACATCTAACTGCAGCGTGGGGAGACAGATCACAAGGTATCCCGTCCTGAATGCCCACATGGGTCAGCGCAAAAGTCGACTAAATACCTTGGTTTCCTTTCTCTGGCACCCTTCCTGAACAGAAAAGGAAAAAAAAAATAAAAATCTGTTTCAAGTGTTAAGGGAAGATGGAATAGGTTCCCAGCTCCGATGTTAGTGTCTCTCATTTGGATTCTGGTTTTTAAAATAGACTTCCAGGTGAGAAGGCGATGCAGCACTATAAAATTGACCCCCAAACTTTCCGAGACTGTTTGTAGTGCTGCCAGGCAGCAAAGCTGTCATTAGCAGGATTCAGAGGTCGCTTGCTGTCCAGGGCCAGACGCAGCAATGCCACACTTGCCACTCTCATGCTTTAACTATTATTGCCACTGCTAAAAAGCCATAATAGAACCAGTAAGTAGAAACTTTCACAAAACGAGACAAGGAAGGGTAAGAGAAGCCCGAACTCCCCGCCACTCCCCCCTCCTCCAGCATTCCCAATCATCCTTTTTGGAAAACGTGAAGAAGGAAGATACAGCGTGAAGTAACCCCTTCCCCAGAGAAGGCTGGAGACCCCAGAAGAGGCAACCAGAGACAGCACCTGCAAACAAGAGCATCCCCGCACACCTTCAGCTCTGCTTCCCTGCGAGCGATTAAGGGTTCTTTGTGCCCCGTCGCACAAGCGGCTCCATGGTGAGGAAAATGAGCTTATTTTCTGTCCATAGCACACACCAGAGGCGGCACAAGGTGTGCTAGGAGAAGTCCCAGCAAGCTTCTCCTTGCCACCAGCCAGGATTCAACAAGCAGCACCAGACCACCTTTCCTAACAGACCTTACCGTGCACCTTACAGCCACCCACCCCACCTTAGGCCTGCCACATCTGCACATCAGCAGACTTAGATTTCAACAAACGGATGCTGAGGAAAGACCCTACAATCGCCCGGCCTGCGCCGGGGGGAAGAATATAGAGCTCAGTATGGAAAAACCAATGATGAGGTGAAATCTATTGTCTCTAGTTCTGGTCTAGCACAAGAAAACTTTGAAAACAAGTTTCAGGAAGGAGAGAACAGAACTGGAGGGGAGGAATTAGACAAGTCTCCGGAATGACAATGAACTTGGGAAGAACAAGAGGTTACTAAGAGTCATTTACTAAAAGTAATTTTCAGTCAGCACAACACCCAGATGTGAAGAACCTCTCCTACCAGTGCTTTTCTACCTCCTCCATGCTCAACATCACTGAATAGTCAACCTCTCTGCTTCAAGGCTAAGTACCAACTACTGTGGGTGAAGGCGTAGCCCTGCAACAAAAAGGAGGAATATGTTGATTTTACATACAAACCTTCAGACCTTCCCTTACAAAAAGTCTTGTGGTCTCTAACTATGGAAGTAATTTTCCTTTCATTGAAAACACACCACCCACATTACCCATAAGCAAAACTATTCTAGTTCCTATTGTAACAAAGCATCAAATGGAGTTTTTCCTGTAAGAAGTGAAGTCACAACAGCTTAACTAGTGGAAAGTACTACACTTGAGCTAAATAGTCTCTATTCAAGTTGAAGAACCGCTACAATTACCTATGATTAGTGAAGCACCATAAAACAGTGGGAAAAACCCAACTGGTCAACACTGACCCCAGCTGCCACACAGATGCCCCAGTACCAGCAAACGCTTAATCCAACCCAAATTCTCATAAGCTCTTTGATCATTAGCACATGCATGTGTACCGTGCTACGGTCTTCCCTCTCTATCCACAGGCTGGTGCTCTGAGGCAGTTTGGTCCCAATAATAATTTCCAAGTGAAAATACTTATTTATAAAGGGAACTGTTACATAAAAAATAGTCTATGTCCTAAGCTCAACCAGGAGGAAGCTTTCCTCCCAGCTTATCGGGTTTTCTATTCATTTAAAATATCATGTTTCGGAAGGCCACTTTAGAGTTCAATTCACACTGCTAATTTTCTTTGGCAAAAACCCACGTTATCTACAAACATTGGTTGAAAACCCAATTACAGTAATGCGATACCCACACCCGGTTGCATAGCAACCAGATAACACTGGGATATGGAAAATGTTGATATTCCAAAATAACAGCAGGTAACAGAGCTCCTTCCTAACTGCAAGCAGAGCTACATCAGTGAGATGCCCAGGTGGGATGCAGGAGTTCAAGAGGCAAGGAATATCAGAATTAAGAGATGCCACCCCAGTCCCCCAGCTTCCCTGGGGCACTGTCCCCGACTCCCCCAGTCTGGAACAGTCCCTCCTTGTGACACTGTCCTGGCTCGCAGCTCATTCCTGCCGAATGCCACAGTGCTGATGGGCATCTCCTGCTTTCCCTCCACTTGGTGAGCCCTACCCCAGTCTCTGAACTCGGGAAAAAGGTTAAGTTCTACTTATTCCTGCAAGCCCGAGGCAAAGCTGGCTCTGGGAAAGGTTAGCTGGAGAAAAGGAAGTGGACAAACGATTAGGTCTCTATCAGAGCACCTGCAAGGAGATTTCAGAGCTCAGCCAAGTCGTGATGGGTTTTTCCTCAAACTAAGGACCATCGCAGAGGCTAGCATCAGTCCCCATCAGCATTACGTATCTACGCAACAGCAGAGATACCAGACCTCTGCAACATATGAGCAATTAGAAGAGTTTCAACACAGGAAAATAAATCATTCCTAAGTTTCTTCCCCAAAAAATCACCTTTTTTCCCCCACTGCAATTCTCTCGCATGTAAAAAAAATAAGCCCATGACAACCAACCAGCAAGAAACAAAAATCTTCTTTCCACCCCCAGAAGTAAGGCTCTGCTCTGCAGCCTTTGCAAAGGGAGGAACTGGACAACGATCACCTCTCCCCAGCGCTCTTGCAGAGCGCCACCACCTTGTGTGTTTGCAACCAGGCACTAACATAACCATCGATGGCCGCTGGTCGTCTCGGGTCACTGTTCTCTCTAGTTTCAACATGGCACTATAAACACAAAAGTCCGAGTTACATAGAAAAAAAAATATTTGGGGAGTTTATGCCAAATGTTATCTTATTTTTATGTGGGGTCTGCCCAAAACAGACCAAACCCAAGCTTTTGAAATCTCTGGTAGTACTTGAAACCAATATTCCTTTCAGCATTCCTGTGAGCACCAAGGGGAGACTGATGCAGCAGGTTGAGCCAAGCGGCCGCAGGGAACCCTGGAGTCTCTGGTCTCCACATCCATCCGTTGCACATCCTGCTTCAGAATTGGGAACCCCACGGCCTCGCTATCCCAGGGCCAAATTCATCACTTTATCACAGACAAAGGTATCCCTTGAATTCCTACCCTGAGCTTGGAAAAAAGCTGTCAGGCCCAGATGTTTCAGACTAAAGACTCTGGACTCAAACCAGCATTTTTCAGCAAAACCTGGTTCTACAAGAAAATTTCCAACAACATTTTGAGATCAAACACCCCGGAGTTATTTCAGAACAATGCGATCTACACAGCCAAGAGACCTATTTGATAGTGCCCCCGCACTTTGACGCCAGTCGGTTCATATTACGGTATCTTTTTTCAAGTATATGATTTACTCCCTTCATGCTAAAATGTTTCTTATAAAACTGCTGGGAGAGAGTAAAGAGGAATCTTGTCTGCTTCCACATTCAAGACCTGTACTATTATCACACTGGAGGATTCTTCTAGTTCTTGATGTCTAACAACAAAAGCAGCTCACTGGGGGCAACAAGCACAGCACGTCCATATCTGGAGATCACTGGGGCAACAGAAAAGGCCTAGAGTCAGGCATCAAGGCAGAATATTTTTCACAATACATGGCACAGACAGGATAATATCTACATCATCTTATTTGTTGTGGGATGTATAGGGATAAAATACATTTTAACACATCAGCAAGTCAAAAAAAAAAAAGTGATGCTCATAAGACTTACTCCACCCAAGCTTGCAAAGTTACTTTATTATTTTATTTTTTATTTATAATAATAATTATAGTACAATTATTTTACCTGTTTTTAAGTGATTTCAAGACGCTTTAAGATATCAGCTTCACCATTTTAAAAGCATCCCACGTTTATGCCACATTCATTATGTTTATGACTGAAATGCAGCTTTGAGCAAGCAACTGTTCCCAGCGCTCTTACTTCTGCTTCCATCTAGTTGCGATGAACTACACACATCCTACAAACGGGTAGCCGTGGGGCCGATTTCAATGTCTGAGCAAAACCAAGTATTACCCACTATTTCCAGGCTGGATCTAACAGCAGATTTAACAAATATCTAAGCAGCATTTAAACAAACAAGAAAGCCACATCTCCCGTTCAAACCCTGCACAACAGAGATGCATCTGCTTTATCCTGCTTTCTGTTCCTGCCGTGGTCAGAGCATTGCAAGACGTTGCATTTCATTTTCTGGATCTGAGAGGTGCTGATTACCAAAGCGATTCCATATGTTACGTTTATTTATTGCAGAACAGATCAGCAAAGAACTGAAACTGCCTGGCGACTGATAAACGCAATAGGGTCTATCAATTTTCAATACAGGTGCTACAAGTAGATCCATGTTTCAGGGCTGCTCGGTAAGAGAGTGGGGCTGGAGCGGCCTCAGCACCAGTCTGGAAAGGATTTTCCCCAGCACCACTGGGAGTAGATGGTATCAGCCCCCTCGCTGCATCCATCCAGGCTGCTGCACACGTTTTGAATGTTTCACTATACATCAAGTGCAATCCCTCCAGGCTGCAGGAAGGGTTGCCCTGATCTCAACCCACCTCCAGCTCAAAACCTGAGCTCTGATAATTAACGGTATATGATGCTCTACCACCTCACCTCAACTGCACACCACTACATCCAAATTCCTTTTCCCACTATATCTACCTGGCATCAAAGAAAAAGGTCTAATACAGAAGAGGCTAAAATCCCTCCATAAAAAAACAGCTCCCACAAACCCTACAGGCAGAACTCTGGCACTTAAATTTTCTTTAAAAACTAACATCCAACACTTTAAAACTGCATAACAAATCCACCCACAGTGCTGCACCTACAAATGGTTTCTGTTGTCTCACGCCAAGCCCAACTTCTTTGGGAGCAATGAATGCTGCTCAATTTGAGCTGTGTTGGACACCAGTCTAACATTGAGCAAGTCAGCACCCGTGATTTTGGGCACAATAAGCCCTGATCACCAGAGGCCTCGACAACATAAGCATCGGAGAAGCAATATATTCTACTCAGCGTCTGGGAGAACAGGAGGGATAGGATAGTTTCCCCGTGCAAAGACAGGAGGCGAGATGAGCTGGAAGCACACTGGGAGGTAATGGGAAAACCAGGAGAATCTGCTAGAGAGTGCTCACCAACCCGCTCAGTGGCAAGTAAACCCAGTTCAAAGCACTCTTTGGATTCCAGCAATACCTCACGATAACAACCTGCCCAGAAACGCGGGTTTCTTATTCTCCCTTGTGTCGCAACCGTTCAGGTTTCGACCCTACAAGTTTTCTGGGAAATCTATTAAAAGCCTATTAAGCATCCGACAGCCCACTCACCGAAATCACCATGACGCAAGAGCATATGGTTCCTACCAAGCATGACTCCCTTTTAAGCCTGAATATCACCTTCTTTCCAATAATGCCTAGGCAAGCAAGTTAGCAAGTGACGCAGGACAGAGCAGTCGCCTACTTTCCCCCACCCCCCCATAAATCCTCAAAAAAACCCTCTGAAAAGGGGAAGGGACAGAGGAAGCACTAAAGTTAGTCAGTCTTTTAAAGTATAAACTGAAGTAGAAGCTCTCAAGCTGCATTTCATTGCCACAAATAGCAAATATTTAAAAATACAACATTATTTTTAGCCTGAGTGGTGCTTAACGATTCAAGAATAAAGTATTGCCCAGAGACAGCGATATGTCGTCATTTGAAAATGCTGAAGCAGCCGCGTCCCGTTCACACTGAACACCAGCTTACAGGGAGCAAGCGAGAAAGCATTGGGGACCCCGTCTCCAACACGCAATTAAAACCCCGATTCAGCCAAAAAACAAAGGAACGGTACTCGAGGAGAATGAGCCAGTTGTACTACTTTGGTATTTATCTATGAGGGTAAAATAAATAAAATGATCCAGAAACTCCTGTAAGTTTCCCAGATCTTCCCGCAAAGGCTGTTCTGCACGGGACAATTTATTTCCTGCCTTTCTTTTCCGCAAGCAGCGAGGGTAAGGTCAGGATATATAATTTCAGCTGCTCACAGACGGGTATGTGATTTACCAAAAAGGAGCTGTAAAGCAGAACAGACTGGGTTTGTGCCTTTCTGTTTCTTTACGACACATGACAGCCAACCACCTTAAGAAAGTAGGAAAGCAGGCTGGGAAAATAAATTCCCCCTCTATGGTCTCAATTTGAGATTTTATTTTTTTTTTTTTAACAGGGGGAAAAGCTAAATTAACACGGAAAAAAATCATCAGAGTGTTGAAATATCTACAATTACAGCTAGGTTTTGTTTTCTTTTTAAACAGTTTAAATCAAAAGCCCAAAGAAGCAGATGGGAAACGCTCTTTTGCTCAAAGTTGAGGCTTATAGCCCTACTAGAGCTCTCCACAAGCCCTGCTAGAAAACTTAAGACAAGACTTAACAAACAAGATGTTTAAGGTCATTACTCTTATCAAGAAATCCTAAAAGGCTTAAAAAAAAAAAAAGAGTTAGAAACTCCTTTTTCCTCAGCGGTAATTTCTCCAGCATTTCTGATCACCGTGAAGACAGATGAAGGAAGACAGCTTCCCCCCTCCCCACCGCCGTGCGGGTGAGGTAGGGATTGACTAACTGTGGAAAAATCCACATAATTGAGAAGACAAATGTTGAACAGTTATTTTACGGCTTGAACTATTCAAGGAAAAAGACGAACCGTGCCAAGAGGCCAGACAGACTCATTGTGCACGAGTGTGAGTCCGTAGGAGCCCAGGCACATTTCAGAAGCGCAACGCTTTTATCCTCATCCAGGTCGGGCCTTGCTGGTTTATCTGTTTCTGTAAGCACTGTGTCAAGCTGTAAAAAAAAAAAAATAATGAAAGAAAAAGAATCATCTCCCAGTACTATGCATACATAGAGCGTAATGAAAATACACACACAGGCTCAGCAGTGTGACCCGCGTTTGGTGCTTCCCATGAGAAGGCTTTGTTTTCGGTTGCTTAAAACGATGAAAAACTTTAACGACTGAGGCTCAGGATTCTCAGATTGGATGTCTGCTTCCAGATGAATTTTAAAACAAAAAAATAATAATAATAAAAACGTTTCAGCCAAAATATCTCAGCCATTTCAGAACAATGCTGGTTTTGCCACATTAAGACTCTCCAGTGGCCTCAGGAGCTACAGTACCCCAATGCTTTCACATGAAGACTCACAGAAGTTAGAGGGAGATGGAAAAGGACCCAGAAGGGGAACTAGTTGAGCAAGAACGCCGGAATACTGACAGGCGGTTTCAAAAGTGAGGATTAGACGTTCAGAAGTGGAGATTATAGATCAACTCAATAAAAGAAATGAGAAGTCTGAAGGAAGCCAAGCTGTAGAAGAGATAGGAAAGAAAGAGCTAGAAAAAGTCACTACAGAAGATAAGAAGTTGTCTAGTCCATCTCCTGCTCTAACTCATCTCAAGCTGTCAGGAACAACACACAATGTTAAAGACATCCCACGACAGGGACCTCCCAACCTCCTGACACAGGCCACTTCACTGCTCTTGGAAGAGTTTTCCTCCTCCTTTTGACCTCAGCTCAATCCCATTACCCAAAGCCTTCTCTCTCCCCTCTCAAACCAGCTTGTTTAATCCTTCAAGAACCTTGTGTTCCCTTCTCAGCCCTCTCTTCTTCAAACTCAGTTACCCCAGCAGTTCATCTTCCCTGGTGGGTCACTGTTTCAAATCACGCTTTTGCCCACCAACTGGGCCCCCTCCCCAGGTCCACGGTACCTTGGAAGAGTTCTGGCCCAACCTGCATGCTCTCCCCCCCTCGGGGCCAAGCATAATGAAGGATCACGTATTCTCCAAACAACACTGGCTTGTACAGAGCCTTTTCCACAACATTGTACTATTTGTGCACATTTAAGAATTGGCCCTATACACTACACATCTTCAATTTGATTAAACTTTGCAGAGGAGTCATCCTTTGCAGGTAGCTTGACTGAATTTCACTCTGATTTCTCATGAGCGTTTGGAGGAGTTCTAGCATTGCTCCCAACGCAGTTACAGCCTTTCCCACCTTTGTATTACACAGGAGTTGAGTAAGCACACTGCATACTCCATCATCCATATCCTTAACAACAAAGCTGAACAGAACCAGACAGACCCATGCAGCCCAACTCAAGACATACTTCTATTCCAACTATGAACAGCCAGTTCCTAATTTCAGAGTATAATTAACCAATCAACGCCACATCTATTGAAGATTATCCATTTGAACCCACGCTTCCATAGACTACTTACAAGAAAGTCTCACAAGACAGCATCAAAGCCATTCTCGAGTCAAAGTGACACCTAATTCTTTTCCCATACTCATAAGGCTCTTCCACGGAGTAAGTCCAAACTCATTCGACACAACTGACTCTTAAGAAGGCCTTACGCAAGAGCAACTGCACACTCGTCATCAGTACTTACAAAGAGTTTGTTTTGTTGTACCAGAGTTCTCCCAGGAGAGTTTGACTGCTAGAAACCCATCCCACCACAGCCCGAAGGGCAGCACAAAGATGCTTACACCTTATTCTTACCTCTGCTGTCAGCAACCATCTGTGAAGCCCACAGGCAAGACATCTCACACCTCTCTCATGCTGCTCCACATCATCCAACACCGGTAAAATTACCCTGTCAGCCTACACCGCAGAGGTCCCTGTGTAGGTGTTCTCATCTGGCTGCAAACCCAGGCTGGGACACCGATCCATACTGCAGTAGCTTCTCTGGGTTTTTTCAGTTTTCTTTTTAAGAATACCAAGAAATTTTATAGATAAATAAAAACTGGAAACACTGAAGCAGCAAAGTCATACACTGAAAAGGTTAGGAAATGTTATAAATACTATCTTGTGTAGATACATTCTTTCAATCCAACGCAAACTCAGTATAACCTGGGTTCTCATTACCCAGCTCCTTCAGCAGGCAGCACAAGCAGGGCTTACTTCCTTGACAGATACCGAATATTTTGTTTTATCCTCATCATCCAGCACAAGGCTGCACTCCGTACGGACCGCGTACAACTCCAACTCTGCTCTGAAGAGTCAAAGCTTCCTCCCAGACCTTCCAATGATGGCCCTCCTGACCATAGAGTACGAGTGTATTTTGATTTTGACAGCTTCCTTGGGAGATGAAACACTATCATCCCCGAGTCAGAAGGAAAAAATGAGAAAATTAATTATTAAGGTTTATTTGGGATGTTCAGTAAAAGAGGATCTGAATCTCTTTTTAAAAAGCCACAGATAAGCCAAACCTTATCTATCCTTCCAAACAGTAATTCATATTTTTTTCATACATTTCAGGGATGTGGTTTAGCAGTGGATTTGGCAGCGTTAGGTTTACAGTCAGACTCCATGATCTTAAATGTCTTTTCCAACCCAAATGATTTTATGAATCTATATTCCTTCCTGGGGGGTGAACTAGATGATTCTTAACAGTCCCTTCCACCCCAAACCATCCCGTGATTCATTACACCCAGAGCACGGCCCGCACCCGCTTCTGTTAAGTGCCAACGCTCAAAACCTCTGCAAATCAGACCCTCCGATGCCAAGTCAGACGCAGAGAAGGGAATCACTTCTGCCAAAGCTTGGTTAAGACGGGTTAACCACCATCACACAGAGCAGAGAGAGTTTTATGCTCTAAGGCAACATTTATCTGCTGCTGCCACCACAAAAAAACTCTTATAGCCCCTGTCTTACTCACTAAACATTTCCCACACCTGGAAGAAATGAGGCAGACGCCTCACAAATAGTTTGTGTCACCACATATGCTCAATTCAAGCCCAGAAGAGATGGAATCCTATGAGCAAAACGAGGCAGGACCTGCGGAAAACAGCGTGCAATTGTTTTAAGCCTAGAAACACATGCAAGAAGTGCCACCTAACCTCAATTTTGGTATTCCCCAACTTCCGAGTGTCCACACTGAGACGAAGTATTCCACTATTGAGATCGCACATGACAAAAAACAACGTTTTAACACGGGTGTTAATTTTTCCCCTAAGAAGGGTTAACTCCAACTCTACAGCATGCAATAAAGACAGAACATTTCCCCCATAAAACTGAAGTCGTTTCTATTCTGTAAAATAAGCTCGAGAAGCAAAATAAAAATCTATCTGCATAGTATGAGGTCAGTCAGGCTACGGATGGTTATTTTACATCTGAATATTAAAAACACATGCTCCTCTGCATGTTTCTAGAAAACCTGAACCTGCTGGTGCTCAGCCTTCCTCAAGGAATGCTGAACACCTTCAAATCCCAGCGACCAGAGGACTCGAGCCATCTCAGAAGGGGGGCAAAGCAGTGCGGGATTGTAAATCTATCTGATGAAAACATACATTGTTTAGACAAGATGATGAGCATTTTTTTTAAATTTTAAATTTAATCTTTAATCATTTCTTATTTACAAACTGATCCTAACAATGAGGTAATATATCCACAGCCCCATTGGTTTCTGTCTCATAACTCATACATATTCCATACACAGTGCTAATTAGTTTGTATTACAGCAAAAATGGTCTTAATAAACAGAAACGTGAAACGACTTCAGGGTTCCTTTTCTGATTACGCAATAGCCATGTAAAATAATCTTTAGGAGAAGCACTTTACTGTACTTACACCGATGGGGCCATCCACACCAGAAGCAATGGGCTTGTGGTTGAACACTGCCCTAAGGAGAGATGAATTGCATCCCTGCTGCACTACAGCTTCTGATGTTGTTTTCAACAAGCCTCTGCATCATCAAAAACACTAACTCACTTTCTCCGATTTTACAAGAATACTTCTCTGTGTTCTAGCTGCTGCTCTTTATATACGGGCCTCCAGTCTCAGGTGGAGTCCCTAAATTGCGCTTTGATGGAAGCATATCAGGTTAATAAAAATTGTAGACTAGGCAAGTCAAAGGCTTTGACCATCGAACAGCACCAAAGAGCTGAGTCCACCTCGGAAGCTTGCGCGCCACCCAATACAACCAGAGTCGACACAGCAACCTTTATTTTGCAAAGCTACTTAAAAAAAAAATGATAAAAATAGATAATGCTTCAATTTTTGGTTGGTTTTAGAAATTTGACTTCAACAAGAAATTAAAAATGTTACATAACCATGTAATTAAAGCATCATTATGACAGATTGTTTACTTAAAGTGAGCCATTTTGGTTAAGAACATCCTGAACATTCGCTCTGTATGCAGCATTCACTTGACCAGTAAAAGGATGTAAATAGTGGTTGGGTTTTGCAGCGTATCCATTTACGAACATATTTATGCTCTGAAATAGATTTTAAATAAGCCAGAAGCAAAAGAATCCATCCTCGACTGTGTGTGTACCAAATGGAGAGCAACACGGCAAAAATGCCAAACACTACAAATTTTGCAAGCTACCAATATTTAGCATCCGTCAGAGTACTATATTCTCATGCAAGCACGCCACAATGAGAAAACATCTCTATAAGGGTAAAACAAACAGCAGTCAGAATTTCTGAAAGCATTCTTCCAAAATTATTGCACTAGATTAGATTGCCTCATCAACAGGGCCAGAGGACATTTACACTATTTTCTTTCTTCTTTTCTTTTTTTTTTTTTTTTTTTTTTATGTAACAGATGAAAGGATTACAGAAGGTTTCTGGGGCCAAATTTGGAATTAATGATGGGAAAATTCTTTTGCTAATCCCCCATCTCTCCCACTGCTAGCAGGCTCCCGAGGCTGGAAAAAACCAACGTCTCCTGGTACCCTGCTTCTACTTTGCTCATCAGTGCAAAATACGACGCTCAGGAGGTCTGAAGACGACCCTCATGCTTTGAGCAGAGCCATAAAATTTCAAGGACAGAGCTATACTGAAAGTCTGAGTAAAGAACGACATGAGACTCCAATTAAAACTTGGACGCAATGCAACGAAATCAAAGGATGGGACTCATCTGCTCAGGGTAGATGTCTGCCAAGCGGCCACCTCCACCCGAGCCCAGGCTCGCTTTATGATCGGTGCAGACAAACGAGCTTTTCTGGGACATGCTGGTGCCCTGCCCCGAGGTGGACATGTTGGACACCTGAGCGATCCCTGCTGGTGTCTGCTGACGAGGGAGGAGGCTGGGAGAGACCAGCCAGAAGACAGGCACTGCAGGGACGTGGAGCTAAGCAAGGCTGGCGTCCCCCAGCCTGCCTGAGAAGGACCGGCTCTTCTGGAAAGCAGAGCAACCACCGCAGCCGGGCCCGTCTGCAGGACGCCCTCTTACAAACCTCCAACGTTACTCCCCGGCGCTGCCTGTCAGCCCACCAATGAAGTAAAAATAGATACTGCCAAGTAACCACCCTTCTAAAGCAAAGTTTAATCATTTTTCAGTCATTTAACAAACACAAAAGAATTTACATGTACCGACTCTACTCGAGAAGTAAACTTTGCATAATTAATCGGGATGCCTCCAATACTTGTGCATCTGCAATGGCACAGCTACACCAACTGGCACTCAAGGGAAAGCGCCTCGGGCCACCTCGAAGAGATGGGAAGTGCAAATATCTCAGCTGAAGAGAGCCCGAGCTGCCAGGGAAGGAAAAAAGCAATCCTGAATAACAGGTTGTCTGGAAAATAAGTACAGTTATCTGGCTCCCTAAAGTCTGTTTCATTAGCTATGAGACATTATCAGCTACTTCTGAATTAAGCCATATTTTATCATAACACCAGAACAATCTAAAGGCACCTAATTAGTTACAGAAAGTGGGAACATCCAAAGCAGATCAGGGAAGCGGAAGTCAAGCTTCCCCCAGAAACGGGCAATTTGATGGAAAATTTGACTCGAATAAAAAGAAATACTGATGCAGCACTTAATGAAGATGAACTTCCCCCGCCTCCCCATAACACAGACGATGCCATTATCACTCAGCACTAGGAGGGAGATTCTGAGCAAGGGGAAATTACAGGGCAGTTATCCTCATCAACCTGACCGTGAAGCAGTGACGGGAGATTGGCAGAGCGCCCAACAAGTCTGTAGATAGTTAAGCACAGGGCATAAAATAAGATGCGTCAAGGGAAAGTAACCCCTGGAAAATATTGCTGGGGATTTCAGCTTTTCCAGTGTGCCAGTGACAACAAAACACCCGACCATCTCCCCCTGTATCCACAAAAAAAATAAAAGGATTGCATAAAGTCAGAGAAAACACAGGAGTACACTCGCTTGGCAGTGACGAAGCCAAGTGCTGAGTGATCTGATCCCACATCCCTAAGAGTCAGACTATTCCCCACCTTTTTCAGACTGCTTCAAGCTCTACAAACACACTCCACATGGCCGGCAGGTTTTATTCTCATGATTCTAGGACAGCAAGAAGCAGAGGCAACTCAGCATTTTCTCTTTCCCCAGGATCCGTCCTGCAGTCAGAAATGGGCAATCCTCACCGCTTTTTACTCTGAGCACTCAGGAAAGTTTCCATCTTTTGAGGAAGAGTTGCCCGTAGCTCAAAAAAAGAGCTTACGTGAAAACATTAAGAATTCTGCTCTAGGCTTTGTAACTATCTGTAAGACAAACAAAACTGGCATCATTTGCGTTATTTGTAAAAAGGAGGGTTAAACGTATTCCCCATTTCACAGATGTTTCAAGGCTTCACTGCTAGAAAAAGCCTGGCGTGGTCACGCAGAAATGCGATGGTACAATACACATTGCTGTCAGGGTCGCAAAAACATAAGGGTTTGGGGAACCTTCCCCTACCCCCAACAGAGGGAAATGGGACACAGACAGTATATTTTCCTGATGAGAAACCAAGGTTTCACAGAGAATTAGTAAACACACTCATGCTTCCCACCTGTTTTCTATTTAGAGCAAAAAAAGCAATTAATATGACTTTTTCAACAACGGTTAATAGAAGAAACTTATGAAACCGAGATTTCTAATTGAAAATGTCTTTACTAACACGAGGCAGGGGATCAAAATATGACAAGACCACTAAGCATAGTTTCTCCCAGCTGCGCAAACCATTTCTTAACAACCTTAAGATTAATAAACAAAGACATATTCTAGACATTTCATATCCCTCCTGGATTTAGCCATGTAAGGCAAACATGAGAAAGCCATCCTCTTACTTTACTCTCAGTTGGAACAGAACAGAGCTCCCAAGTAGTACTTCACGTTACGTGATTGTTAATACGGGAACCCCCTCACTCTGAGCAGACATGCAGAGAAATACAAGGGTGGGGGGGGGAATATAGGTCCAGGAAGAAGCAGATTTAAGCATATCATTTATTAGCAAGTAAAAGGACATTTACCTTCTCAGTGGTTAAGTACAACACAACCCAAGGATAAACCATATGGCTCAAGCCTTTGTGCAAGGGAGAAAGCTGGCAGGGTTCCACGGCTCTAATTGAACTATTACCATATTGTAAGAAATGCAAAAGTCAGAAAGACTGGAAGATCTGCTCTCCTAGGGACAGTTCATGTCATGTGAACAATGACGTGAGTAACAACAGGAGAGCAATTCCACCATTTGGGTACTGGCTCATTTTAAAGAAAATAGGTACTCTTCTAGTTCAATATTGCAATTAATTTGATCCTACATTCAATGCCATGAAACCTTCAAAATCCCAATCATTTGTAGCAAACACACTTCTTTCATCACTGGCTCAAGAGTTCCATTTAGTTTGTAAGGAAAGACACAGAATAGGAATGCTCAAGTGAAACCCAGCAACACATAAAAGCTTACCATAAAAACTGTCACAAAACTGAAAAATGCAAAAGATCGAGTACAAAATCAATTTTGTACAAATAATCAACAATCTTTCCTTTCAAAAGGAGGCTTGATAAAAATACACAAAGTGTTATACATTGTACATACAAAACAGGGCATGTAGTGCAACACAATAAAACAACCAGGTCGTGAACAGATAGAATCTGTAGTGGTTGTTCGTAAACCTTTACAGTATTGTCTTGTTACTTTGTGAGCATAAAGCAGTGCAGTTGTACAAGGAGTGAAAAAAAAAAAACAAAAACAAAACCACAAATCACAACCTTACATAAAAATGAGGCAAAAAGAGCCCCTCTGAGTCTTGTTCTTACCATTCTGTTCATCCAGCTCATTCCCAATTTCCTGCCCCATTTGCTTCTGCCGGGATATGATTGAAGAAAGAGCATCGAGTCCAGCATCTTGCTCTGCACCAGAAAAATACATAAAATGACATGAAAAAAAACTGCTGATATGCCAGGCTACGTACCATAAAAGATGCAGAAGTGAAGAAAAAGATCTACTCTGTGCTTAAAGAGTTAAAATGTATGAAGAAAAACACATCAACAGAACATGAAAATGAATCCTTACGGCAACAGCACTCTTAAAATAATGTGAATGATGGGTAATTAATTTGTCCGCTCTGGCTGGGTCATTTAGCTGAGGGTCCCAAAAAAGAAAATCCAAGAATTCAACTTTCAGCTGTTACTCAGTCATAAATGCAGGAGATTTTCTGGCACATACATAGAGATCCCTGATTAGCCTTTTTAAATTTTCCAAGAAACTTTTAACATGAATAAAAGACAAACAGGTGATGCAAACACCAAAGAATTCAAATAGATTTTTAAAGCTGCATGAGGACACAGAGTGCATGGAAGAGAGCCTGAGACAGAGGGGACACAGGGAGGTGGTGGTGGGTGGGGGCAGCTAAAGTTTGATGTGCTCCCACCAGCTCTGCAGACGCTCCTTTATCAAGACCCATATCACCCAGTTTGCAGATACCACGCAGTTCTCAGTAAGCACCCCAACCAAAACGTGTGGCTCTCCTTGCCCAAAGTCATCAAGAAGTAGAACAAGAAGAGGTGCCGGAGGCTGAGCTGTCAGCCGTCTGACAAACCGCAAAGCAGCGATGCTGCAGAGAGCAAGACTGCCCAGCCGGCTGCAGCCTGGGAGCCGAAAATCGTACAGGGAGGGCAGAACCCCCTTCCCTTCGACAGGGCGAAGGTCTGGCTCCCAATATCCCTTTCACCCTCCCCAAGGGACACCTACGGTGTAATCAAAAACTGGAGCGTGAGGTTTGTCCTGGACCATCCAAACTAGAGTTCACGCCATTCTCCTGAACTGTAGCTGTAAGTGTTTCACGGGCAGACTGAAGTGGGTCTTATTTGGAGACCGGTTTTATTTGATCGCTTCCAGTACTTTAGCTGCACAGAAGTTACCTCGTTAACCACCTGATGTCCTCAGGCTGAGGTTCTCCAACACTTCCAAAGTTAAAAATTCCTTACGGATGCTGAGGGCCAAAATCTAAAGACCCTTTTTTGGGTTGATTCTTAACTCGTTCCAATCCAACAGTACATCTAATGCAGCCCAGCCTGAAGCACAGCAGTAATACCACTATGTTCAGTGCAATTAATGAGATCTCCACTGCAAACCAAAACCATGAATATGGTCAAAATCAGGGATGACCTGTAAGGTCTTTGGAAATTTGATTTAAGAAGATGCTTCCAGTTAAGAATATTTTAAGTACAACATTGCTCCTGCAAATACAAAAAAACACCACCTGGAACGATTATGTTTGACAGCTCCAGATAATTAACTTCAGCACAGGTTATTGTACTGACTTTCTGGTAAGGGCTCCTCTCAGAGTCCTAGTGATGCTTATAAAAAACAGAAAGACTCTTGTACCTTCTATGATCCTTCGCTGCTGCTGCCTGAGATCGCCAAAGCCAAGCCCTCTGGTTTCCTCAGGTTCTTCCACGAGCCACGGGTTGGTTACACCTCGTTTGACCCCTCCCGTCATTAGGCTAGATCTGAAAATAATTTTGGTAAATAATTTTCAACACAAAACCCACTCAGAGTATAACTTGTGCTTGCAAGACTGGCTGGCAGAGATGGAAGTGTACATATTTGTTGCACTTCATGTGATCCTCTGCAATTATAGAAGACATTAGCCAAAAAGAATCCGATGATGTCCAGTAAGAAATCCGTCTCGCAGGCTCTGTAACACTGCCTACACGCGGTAAAGCAGGAAGAGAAATAATTTTGCAGTGAACAATTAAGCTACATGGTGAAATGTATACCGTACATCATATAATATATTTATTTTAAATTCAAAACCGCTACAAAAAGAAGAGGGTTACTGGGAATAGACATATCATTCATCTGTTTGCTATTGTGATCAATACGAACTTATAGAAGCGCTGAGGTACAAGCCTGAAAATTTCCAGCAGCAAAAGGATCAACAAGCTAATAGAGATGCAAATCAGGTGAGACTACTAATTTCCTGCAATCCTGACCAAACCTAGAAGGGAACCCGGCTGCATTTCAACAACTGCAGATGGAAAGCACACAGTTACTCTCCTGCATTTCCTAGTCTGGCACCAACACGAACAAGAAGCCAGGCGCACACACTCTTAAATGCAAGAGCAATCAAATTATGGGTTTTCTTTTAAAAGAATTATGACTTGAGGTTGTTCACGTTATAGACACTTCCCCAGTTACAATGGAAAACAAGTTTTTCATGTCCAAGGCACATAAATTCAAGCAGTAAAATTAAATGCCACTTAAATATTTTTCTCAATACCAGATTTCTGGTTTCCGCCTTTCAGCTTTTCATTGGTTTCTCCTACAAGAAAAACATTATATGACAGACTGTGCAACTCAGATTTGGGGTAAGAGTCATCATAAGATCATTTCCTCAACAGCAGTACAGAAGTAAGAGGCTTTGCTTTCTGCTTTGCTTTTTTTAAACTCCGTATTTTATTCTCATTTTCCCTTTGCCCAGTTCTTTCCCAAAGCACTTCCACAAACAAAACAAGAACAGAGAGCATTTTTAGGATCTTGCAAATTCTCAACATTTTTTAATTACACTAAGACATAATTTTCAAAATTTTTTTGTTTGTTTATTTTTAATTGAGTCCAGGTCCCTTCTCTGTGACGGACCGCTGTATGGTACACACATATGCTTGAAATCAAATCATTTTGCAGTCAAAACCCTGTATCAAAAAAAGTTAACTCTGCACAAGCATCAGGGGAGCTGATCCGGGTTCAGCTCCAGCTTACAGCCAGGCTATTCAAGCAAAATCGAGAACTCGGTGTCCAGCAGTTCCTTAAGGAATTATGGTGAACTGGAGACATCTCCTGGCCATGAGATGAATCGACACTGCTGAAAAATAATTCATCACCACGTGAGTTTTGGGGCATCCATAAATTACACGGTCCATACGCCCTCATCCGCATGCAGCACACTACATCCTTCACATCGCATTCACAGCCAGCTGAATTCAAGAACACTTAACTACTTCTCACTTAAAATTTTAACATATTCATTCAACTTTATCTCAAGGTAATGAATTTGTCCAAATGAAAACAAAAGATTTTTTTTTTTTTGCTACAGGACTAAAAAGCGCTTACAATAAATCACACCATCTCACTTAACCATCCTTGATGATGCTGGAACACCAGTGCAGAGCAGAACCCAGAGCGCCCCGCCATGCCTACCACCAGCTGGCCGTTACGGGCGACACCTGGAAGAGAGAAGCTGGGATTCTTCTGCATTCCAGTCCTTTGCACCTCCATTAAACCTTACAACTTATCGATTAGACAGGCTAGATTAGACAAAGATACACACCCCTGAAAAACAGTTTTACATATTACCTAGCCTGCTTCAGTGCTTTGGGGGATTAAATACACCCTTGTATTTTCTAGCCTCAGAACGACAGCTACCAGGTTCCCAAAGCTAAATGCAATGGAAGCATTACACTTCGGAAGATGCAAAGATCATTAGCCAGTTCAGCAATTCAATTAGCAAGCACACGAAACCTAGAGTCAACAACGTCTGACAAAATTACCTAAATAAAGCAAACAGAACATAAAGCTCTTCGCTCACTGAAAAGAGCACAACTATTTCTGCTTGTTAAAAAAAGGCCAAGGCAAGCAAATTTGAAATAATTTGCACCGCTCGTTCTCTCCCTCCCCCCTAATAATCTGCCCTATTCTTGTCGGTTGGGTCATGACAACTGGTCTGCTCGTTACAATAATCTTTTTGACATGTTTGGTAACTACCTTCCCACACAACACAGCATAACTTCCTACTTCCTCTGATCTTACCATGTTTCGTTTTGGTGGTGTGAAGATTAAAGCTTATCCAATTAGCCACCCACTGCCTCCGCCAAGTTAATCACGTAAATCTTTGAAACTGTCACAGAGCAGTGGAGTGTGCGGATAGCTTTTGATTATAGGAGCAGATTTAACTAATTATGAGGCTTAGCAATGCGCCCAAGTATAAAAGATGATGGGGTTTAAAATCAGGGAGCTATGTCACTGCTTAACAAGGGAGGGCTTATCTTCCCAAAGGCATTGTTTCACTGATAATTCTTAGAAAACTTCCCAAGTAACTTAGATTAGTCAACCAGCACTTACTTTAGACCAAGGCCACACATCAAGGCTTACTGCTTTAGAAGACTGATCAGCAAGACTGAATTTTAAACAAAACCTGGGTCATATGACAATCGGTTGCATGATCACTTGACCATTCCCATAACGATACAGTTGTACGGTCGGGCTCTTTGAAGTGCCCAGGGCACCTCAGCTTGGCTTCACAGGTTGGTCTCCAAGGCGATGGCGAAGAAGCGGGGGTATTCTCTCACTTACGATTTAATTGCTCACACTGGCAGGCAGTGTATCTTAGGAAGCTCCAAGCTAGTAAATAAAACAAGTATAATTTTAACATACAAACCAAAAGCTCTCTCCCTCTCCAAAAAACCTGGGAGAAGCCACATGAGCACAAGCACTTCCTAATGCCCTCCAGATACCTTCCCAGGTGGAGACCTCCCCACAAGAATCGCTCCGAACGGGAAGCGTACAGATGGGGCAGCATTCCCTGCAGCTGGCAGAGGACTTCCCTGGGCCCACCAGCACAAGAACCAAGTGTCAAACACTGGAAGAGGCTGCCCAGGGAAGCTGTAGAGTCGCCATCCCTGAAAGTATTTAAAAGACGGGTAGACATGGTGCTGAGGGACATGGTTCAGTAGTGGTTTTGGCAGTGCTAGGTTGATGGTTGGACTTGATCTTAAAGGTCCCTTCCAAGCTAGATGATTCTATGATTCTGTCTCATGTTCAAAGAAATGCTGTGTTGCTCTTGACACCATTTACCTGCGGTTCGGTTAACCGGTCCCACCGGCTTCAATGAGTGGAAGCTGCCCAAGCCAGCTGCCACACGGGATACCAGACAACCAATTTGCAAAACACAGCTACTTGGCGGCACCTCCAGGATCACCAATTCCTGCCCACAACACGGGCACAGTTCGGCACTCGCACCGCAGAAGCAGCGGCTCCCAAGCACCTTGTGCTTGTACAGGACAGCAGGTGCCCAGGGAGGAGCAGCACAAAGCAAGCAACACACTGGAAGTGGGTCTGCGCAGTTGGAAGGGCACACTTGTCTTGGGAGTAACAGGTCCACTCAAAATGCTGAGTGTCGGGGTGGTGGGGTTGTGGCAAGAAACTACACAGAGGAGATACCCCTACACTAGGGAAGCTTCCACAGGGAAGGTTACCTTCATAACGACGTCTACACTCACATTTTATTTCACAGCAGCCTCACTTTTCTATGCAAACCCTCAAAATATACACCACAATCAACATTTCCATCAGAGATTAATCTCTCTATCAAAAATTACCATCTTCTTTCTACACCATCCCTTACTTTCTATGCAAGATGGGACATAGCACAATACTAAATACATTATAAAACAGCTTACACGGTCCTCATTGAACCAGTCTCACATCTACAGCCCACTTACACTCCTTGGGAATGAGACAATTGTAAGAAAGGAGAATTCTTTCTAGAAAGAAGCTGCATCTTGTATAATTATATCCAGAGAAAAGGTGAAGGCACAGATCTACTCCTGTCTAACTATTTGTCCTGTCCACAAAATGATCAACAACCCCATCACCTGCAACTCGCACCTCTGCGCCCGAGGCGATGGACTCTGCACCCGTGGTCCCATATCATCGGGACAAGACACAGCACTAAGTTCACCCCTGGCCCTCTGCTCTGACGGCAGCTGAGCTCTGTCTGACCACCAGCAACAGTACTACGAGCCTCAAGCAGGTCTCAGCTTGGCATTTGTTCTCGCTACGGACCCAGCATGCCCATGGCAGGATAACACAGGGACACTGCTGGTACAGAAACAACCTTGGGCAGGAAACTTCTGGTAGCTTTGAGCAATCTTAGGAGGCAAAACAAAGCACGGAGCTCAGCCTTGAAAGCTGCCCTCCTACTGACATTTCTTCCTGAGGCTAATGAGCGTTAAACATTAATAACAGGCATCCAGGCACAACGTGAAGCACAATGCCTAAAATTACAGGGTTTGACTTACTTTTCTCTGTTGTATTTACATATCCTTTCTTTGCTATTGCTTATAAATGCACGTATACGTGATTTTCCCATAACCACAGTCCTGACTTCAGTGAGGTCCTTAAGAAACCTCTGGTATGCTCTGAAGGAAGAGAAATACAAACTGCACCTTGAACTCAGACCAAACCAAGGAGACTTCACTATCTTACCAGAATCTTCCATAAATTTGAGGTGAGCACACTAACCCTCGGGTTCTAACAGGCACATACCTGCTGCTTGCGTGAGGACGTGCTCACGTCTGCACACACTGTAACATCCAGAGTGCTTCCAAGCACTCCAAGGTAGGACAGGAGATGGCCCAAGTACACAGACACAGTTTAGTGGATGAGGAGGGTGTTGAGGCAATTACAGCCATGTTGGCTCATGACTACAGAGCCAAAGACACGTTAATGTTGGAAGAAACCTGTCCCAGACCCTAGATTTGTTCTCATGACTTAAGCCTCAGGCGTTCTCAAGCACAGGTTTCTGGACGGACAGTTCAACTCTCCTTCCACCCGTTCCATCCATCTCCTAGACACAAGGCTAATCGCATCCGATCGTAGCCGTGAGGGCTTCCAATAGTAACTGGTAGGGAGGAAGGAAAGCAGGAAGGAGTTTTAAAGGCACCTAAACAACTATTTTTAACCTTATTTTCCAAAGAGCATTTGCTCCTCCATAAACAACAGCCAGATTCATAAAAGCATTTAAGCACTTACTGGTTTATTGATTAACGTCAGGCGGTCGATGCTTATTTGGCATTAGGCAAAATGCCTGTTTGGAATAAGACCTAAATGGCTTACATCTGACAGGACAATATTTAAGCAGGAAAAATGGTAATCCACATTCAAAACAAGAAAAAAGAATATGGACTCTTCTAAAAGTTACCTAGGGTAGCTATTACTTACAGTGTTTTGTGTCCCACAGCTATTAAAAGTTTTCTGTATTTTTGAGAAATTCAAAGAGAAACCAAGAAAGGCATGTTAAAGTACACACAATTTATTCATTCACTGGTGATCGACATATACTTCCACATACTGACTACCTGGCCAGGCAGGAGAAGGAATATTCTTGATTCCTTTGCCTCCACAAATGTTTAAAGAATCACAAAATTTCGACATTGTGATTTCCAGGAAGTCAACATTTTTCATTGCTTTTTTCGCTTCTTTCAAATAGTGTGAAACCACGGGGACTTTCTACTCCATTAAAGTCTCCGTTAGAATAACCTGCACAGATCTCTTTCCGAGGAAAAAAAGAGGGGAGAAGATACTGAAATTGCCTATTGAGATTCAATAAAGAAAATTTAACTGACCCTGCACATAAACAGCACCACCTTTCCCCTGGAAAATTCCAGTTGCATCTTAATTAAGGCCGACAACGCCGGAAAGTAAACTAATGCTATACCAAAGTAATGTAGCGTCCTGCCCTGTGTTCTGGCCCAAGTTGTCAGTTAGGATAAATACTAAGAGCATTAAGGCCACTGTACTTCACAATCAGAAATAGCTTTACAGCAGTTTTCAAAGGATGTAAAACTCACTGAATGGTGACCAAATATAAACGAAGATTAATTCTAGTAAAACCTTCACAGTTATAGGCCATGGGGACAATAAATATGTGATCAGTGGTGCAAGAAGGTTAATGAAAGGAATGACTGCTGGAAAGAAAAAGACTTCTGAAAATGTGTGCTGTCACATCAGAGATGGATTAGATACAGAAAACCAATACAAAACCAGAGAAAAGTGTCACTGCGAGAACTTAATCAACCAACATGTGCTGATTTTTCTAATGCAGTGGGAAAAGCTGACTTTCAGACTTCAGACACACTCAAGAGTGGCATTTCCCACCTACTGGAATCCAAAACAGGCTGTTCCAGAAGTCTGCAATAATTTTAGAGAAAGCCAGTGCTGTAAGTAGCCGCTTAACCCTATCAGAAGCTGTTGTCTTCTGTCCCTGCGAGCAGTGGGGCAGGCAGGGGAGACAAGCTCCTTCCCTACCGACCTCTGCATGGGCCAGGCTCGGCCGAGAGAGAAGGGTTTAGCTCGCTGGCACAAGAGTCAGGCCCTGGCTCCGTCTCTGCCCGCACCACTGAAAGCAAGACCTACAAGGGAGAATTATGGAAGGGGGGTGGATTCACCAGGCAAAGAATAGTTGGCATAGTTTTAACCATTTTTAATTAAAGAAGTTAAAAGAGAACTATAAAACTTCAAGCCTTGCAACACTAGCAAATAAGTACTGTCTCTGATGTTACCTCATGCTGGAAAATACTGGTTTCCCTGATCGTTTCTAACAGAACTTGAAATTATCATGGGATAATCATGATATTTTCCTCCTGTCTGCCTTGACACCTTCACGCCAGGGCAGCTCTAAGTCGAATTCTGGCCCTCGGTCTGCTCCACGGCAGTAACATGCCAACGCTGCCCTGCCACAGAAGAGACGGCCACGTTCCCGAAGCCCAGATCTGTTTATGGACTGCTCCGAGCAGGCGACACACAAGAGCTTTCTCACATCATCAGTCCCCGTGGACTACTTGCTATTGCACGTGTCTCGGTTGACTCCGCCATAGATGTAAAAGCCAGCACCCATGCATCGACAGGATTTGCACTGCGCTCTGGAGAATGCCAAACCTAGAACAATTAATGGATTCAATCAAAGTCCACAGGTTTCCCATCTGCAGTAGATGGCGCATTGACAATGTCTAGTTACGCAAAGACAACAAACCGCAAAGTGAAACACAGGCTTTGGCTGTGCCAAACACCGCACCGGAGAACAAAAGCACGCAGAAACCAACCTCTACACCATGTTACTGAACAGACTCTCACAAAACACAAATACACATGTGAATGCAGAAAATTATGAGTTAAACTTTTAAGTATGTCTTATACCTGTCCCAAGATACACAATGTAAACAAGCTAGAAAAAAAAATACTACGGTAGGACATAACGCTCACATCGGTACCCAATTTTTTTACTATACAATAGCTTCAAAACTGTCCCTGCCTTTTTCAAGAGCACAGTGCTGAAAAGGGACTGGTTCTCAAAAAACATCAGCCAAAAAAGGCGCACATGTTTCTTCAAAAGCGTGAGGAGTTAAAAGTATATGAAGTTTTGGTCTGTTCTAAGACTGAGGGCTGACATATCGCAAAAAGCTGAGAAACTTTCTCAGGGGGGCTCTAACGCTCTCCCTCTCACAGGTAACCTGACGTGTACACATATAAACTACAACACTCTGTATTTGCTACAGAAAAGATCCAGTGAATATGGTGCATTAGAAAATGCCTGCCACTTAGAAGCACAAGCTAAAAAAATTTTAAAAAATACGTATTTCTATCGCATGTCCATATTGGAGGAGTACAGCTGCACTCTTCAGAGGCAGATCTCACCACACCACGGGTCAGCAGAGGAGAGGAAGCTCTGGTCAGCCCCATCGTGTGACCCAGACCACACATGCCGCATTGTGCAGGGCTTACCGGGCAGAGCACAGCCCCTCGCGTGACCCACAACCAGGCTAAGAAGTCCATGCCTGCTGCACTGAAGCTTCCCACACAAAAACAGAATAGGTGCCTGGGCCCAACAGCCATGGTTCATATAACATTTCCGAGAATGTACATTCACTTTTTAAAAAGTGTGGGGCTTTAAAACGAAGTTTTACCAATTACAGCCCACACTCAAGAGTCATTTCATTGACCATGGAAATACAGCAAGCTCTGCCAACTCAGACTGCAGCTCCGCTTCTCTTCTGCAGCATTTTGCAGGCCAGAACATTACCTGAATCTGCAAAGGAAAAATTAGGAAGAGCAAGTACAATTACCTGTGCTGGAATTGAGTCAAAATGGTAACTCTCACACAGAGCAGTATTTAGTGACCTGCACGGGGTCAGGAGACAGGTAGGTCATACTCTTTGATAGCAGGACTTTTCATTTTTTGCATCAGTGTTGGCTCAGGGCTAATAGGGATCAAAGCATATCACCCAGTGAATCACGAGGATGCTTCTGAAGTTGTCCCTCAACACATGCCACTTCAATTCAGACGTACCAGGGCCCTAATCCTGCGCGAAGGTGACAGATGTACTACCCACTTGCTTGCAGAGGAAGGAAGAAACGGCAGCTTCATTTTGTTACCTGTAGCCTGGCTACCAGCTTAGGAATAAGGCTTATTTATTGCTATCCCCCTTTCTCCTCTCTCTCCTGCAGCAATTAATTCATCGGGCAGTTTAAACACATTGCAAGAAAAAAGAGCTTCAAAGAAAAAGCAACTTTTACAACACAAATGAAGAGGCAGAAGAGACAGAGCCTCGTTAGCAGAGCCTTTAGACCATCTGTAGCACATGCAGAGCTCCAGGCTGAAGCCAGGACACTCTCGACCAGTGGGGATGTCACTGAAAACACAGGGGGAAAGAGGAGGAACAAGGAGGAAAGACAGACCGGGTTATACTATCTAAACTGGGAAAGGAAAGAGAAGCGTAACAAAATTTACAGGAAACTCTCAATTCTGCTGCTTAGCAAGCACTTTTAACTCTGCATTTCAGTGTGGTGTAAAAGCTCGTGGATGAAAAGCAGCTGCAAGGAGCTCCTCAGCAGGACACATGCATGCTCATGCAGAAACTGAAGCTACCAAAAACTCTGACGTACAGCCAAGGGGAGCAAATACTCCAGAGTGGAATTCCACAGGCAAAAGCTGGTGCTGACCTAACTGAAAACGGATAAAATTCAAAAGGCCATGAACAAAGGACTAGAAACAACCCATCCTCCCTTATCCCACTGCACATTGAGTTTGCAAGACTGCAACACCTGCAGCCAAAGATGTCTTTTTATATAATTATATACCAAGTTTATACCTAACGTGGTTTGTATGTTATAGACACAGCACCTGCGTAACACTCACCAAACCAAACTTATGCACTGCTAATAATTTATTAACTCAGGGAAGAGGCCTGAATTTCACACTTCAAGAAAAGGCTCTGCCTTTCTTCCTGATTAGAGACCACCAAGAATGGATTCTAACAACCTGTTAGAGATGACAAATATAACTCCTTCCACTAGAAAGGGGCTATACGAGAACTGCATAAGGAGAGCACAACTCAAAGGCTATTAACCATAATTATTTTTCCCAGCTGTCAAGAACACACCAAAACAGACATTAAAATGTATTCCATTTGATGCCCCCGCTGCCTGCTACACAACACGATCACGAGGGACTTTTTGAAGCTTAAGCTTCATCCTGACAGTTTTCTTTCCAACAATTCACGTAGACCTTGTGCGGTGGCACCCATCAGTCCAACTCAGTGACCAACTCTACAAGATCACTTGGCCAGTATGACCTCTTCGAAGCAACTCCCCATTCCCTCGTCCTCCCCAGCTTTGTAGACATATATGATACTGTCACTAAAAAAAGCACATGATTTTTAAGCAAATGAAACCACAGTTTGCTACATGTAGAGGTAAATGAGTTCAATGGATGCATTTAACTTTATCTTCAGGCATATTCAAAGCACAAATCACATTGTTCATTTGAGGCGACAATGCCATACCTTATCACATCTGGTTCTGTGCCTTCATTCTTGTAAGATGCCTGAAGTTGTTTGTGTCGCGTGAGAAGGTCATCCACCAAATTCTGCCTCCTGTCTCCCTCCAGCTGTGTGCTGATGACACTTGGTTAAGGACAAAACTTAAAAACACTGAAAAAACTTTAATCTTATGATATAAAATAATACCTGTCATACATTCTTAAAATAAAACAGACCTCCTGATCATCAAAATTAAATAGAGTAACTATTTTAAATCTGTACCGTCTAAGAGAAGGACAGGTCACATTTTTCCGAATGAAATCTGCTGCTATTCTAAATGTGTTTCTGAAGTTTATATATCTCAAAGAAAAAGTTTTATACAGTGACCACAGAGTGATCTTCAGGTCATCATCTCAAAGTAACAAGAGAACTGGAAGGTTATTTACTGCCAAATTAGCATAACTATTAAGAATAGCATTTCCCCCTCCAAAATCCAACAAAGTTCTTCTTTCATTTATTACTAAGAAGTCCTACGCGTTGATCTCTTGTATAACATTGACAATGTATAACAGTACTGCACAGGTTAAGTTCAGGGAAGGATGAGTTTTCTTACAAGAGCTCCAACTTACACTGTTATGCTATAAACGGGGCAGGCCCAAACAGAAATCAGCACGGTACTGCACATCTTATTTCACTGGAGGCTCTTAACATACCCAAGGTGAGTCGCTCCCAGGCCAGTGTCAGCGAACGACCAAAAATTTACTTTGAGCATCTGCTTCCATTTGCAATTCATCAGCAGAACACCCCGACAGCCACTGATGCAGCAGAAAAACAATTCACACACTATCTCTGAAAGACAAGATGCCCTGAAGTGCTGCGGCTTTGACGGGAAACATGTATTTGCTTTTTTTAATTAATCTTAGTGACATTCTGAAGGACTACTAACTCTCTTCCAAGTACTGTTCAGGAGATTATGCAATAGCTGAACTGCTTTGTGTGTTTTCTGCCACAGCAGTAGCATTCCTCTGCTCAGAAGCACTCACTGGACGCGAAAGTTTTACCCCTGGCCATCAGCAGAGCACTCAGGGGGCCCGTGCTTAGAAGGGATTTCTGCTATATTAAGCTTGACTTTAAACGTCCATTCATTAAATTAGATTGCTACTGGATATCTTCAAGGAGATGGACATACTTTGACCCCTTAAGCCTGACTGTCCCAGCACATGGAAAGAGCAGGAAATCCGAGCCAGGCCACAGGGTAATGCTCCCGGAAGAAAACCTGTGTTTTCTTTCTAAGCCATATTTTAAAGCATTTTGACATCATTCTGAAGATGCAGTTCCATTGCTCCTTAGGTCAGCCCTTAGGCTGCCACATCCTGCCCACACCCTGAACAAGGCTTTAGCCTTCCTTTTTGCAAGCACCAGCACTCCTGCAGCCAGTGACTGAGCCAAGAGAAAAATCAGATTAGCACGTTTTCTGCCAGACGAGAGATCTTAGCTCGCAAATCAGCCACTCAATCAGCAGCGTCGGCACAGCGCGCAGGCAAGACTATGGCAGCTCTGAGATTATTCAGACCATCTTGTTAAGCTTCGCTCTGACACAACCGTAACCAAAGCCAGCCTCGTGCCAACCATGCCAGCGATGCCCAGGCTCCCAGCTCTTCCTGCACTACAGCTGCAATGAAAATATTAAACAGCAGCACAAAGTTCTTGTGACTTCCAGTCTTCTAAAAATGGACTAAGGGCAAAAACCCTAACTGCATGGCAGAGCCATTACGGCATATTTTTCCACTCTCTCCCACCATACAGAAGGGTTGGTGAGCTGATGTTTACACAGATACATCTGGTGTGTTGATACAGCCCGAAGCAGTAACTCCTTCAGCTGATCGATCTTCTCTCTGAGATTCTGCAATGACGATCTGATAATCACATTGAGCTGAAGGGGAAGAAAGAGATAGGGGGTTTTTTCAGTCTAAGTTATATTTGCAGAAAATGTAATAATACAACACACAGGTGACAATATATTTAACTTTCAGCTATACTGGTCTGAAGGACTCCATTCGAAATGAAGAAAGCCTGCCTGAGAGCCACAAAGGAAACAATACAGTTAACTGGTTTGGACCGCTTACAAAATAATGAGATAAATAGTACTAGTTTTGCAAACACATTTCTAATGCATTAATGCTGTTTAATACGGAGAGCTTGCTTTCAAGTCTTTACACACACACTCCTTTATATGGACAAAATATTTCAGCACATTTTAAGATTTTTCCAGTTAATTTTCCAGTTCTTTCCTCTGATCTTTAATACAAATAGAGGCACCAGTTTCTTCTGCCACCAGGTTTCTTTCTGAGCTCCCAGGTTAAGAAGAAAGCTTGCTACAGGTTCAGACGTTCCCTCCACCGAACTCCACCAGACTTTAAATTAAAGATCCCAAAGAAATTCAGATTTCCTCCGTTTCCCTTCTCAGCACCACCTATGACTCCCAACTCTTTCTCTCAACTGACCTGCCCAAGATTCGGATGTGTCTGTTCTTATTAAAAAAATAGTTAAGTCATTCACATTCCGCCCTGCTGCAAGCAAGCCCGAGGTCTGGGGGAATCCTCCTCCTCTCTCTCCCCACCCCTTCCCAAGTTAGACTGACATTATCCTCTGGGTTCTTCCTCTTTAATGTTATTTCTTTTCATTCCAGCTATGTAGAACGTACTAGAAAAAAAACAACATTGTAACTGCAATTAACTATGCAGGCCATCCTAATTAAGATTTTATGTGCTTCTTGTTTACAAGATATTGGCCCCGCCATGCATTGTAATGGTTAGCAACCTCAGATGCTCTGTGTGATGAACTAGTATCACAGAAGGAGTATTTGCTTTGACTCTCATTCCTGCATTCTTGAAGACACAGAGGCAGCAGCCAGACACCAAAGTCTCACAGAACGGTCACCATGCTGCAAGGATCCTGCCTAGACCTCAACTGCACTTGAAATCTGCACAGGGGTGGAGCGGGAGTTCCCAAAAAAACCCACTTGATACCATCAGAAGTTTAAATCTCTGACTCAGCGAGACTTGTTCTCAAACACTAACAAATATGACAGAAAGCAGATGCAACCACGCCGCGGCAGTCTTGAGAGCACACAGCCGAAGTGGAGAGCTGCAAAATCCACCTTTGGACCCAAAGCTGCCGAACACTAAGGCAACGTTTCCAAAGCCAGGATGGGGTATAAATGCTTTTAGGAAAAGTCAATCCGCTGCATACCCTCTAGCTCTGCAATTAGGCAATAAAAGCTCTTTTCACTTCACACGTACATTTCCTGGACTCACGTCCAGGTGGAAAATGCTGCATTTAAACAGCCCAGAACAGCAAAGTAACATAAAGGGATACACATCCGAGAAAGTCACCTAACATACAGGCTCTCTCTGCTACTCTGGCCAGAAATTGCAGTGCTGTGGCAAAAGATTTCACTCCCATTAAAGAAAAAAAAAAGAAAAAAAGAAACCAGTGGAAGTTTGAAGATCAGCTCAATAGAGCAGAGTTCACAGATGGTAAGTGCTGAAATCTTGAAATCTTTCCCTACAGGGTTGGGTTTGTTTGGTTGGGTTTTTTTCCATTTTAAATTTTATGCTCTATTTTTTGCTCAGCAATCAGCAATAAGTTTTTTTAGCCACACTAATGGCAAAACACTATAAAAATAAAAACTTATTTACATTCTCTCTACCAGGCAAATATTGTACAAAGACTTTCCTCCGTTAAAACATTCAGGAATCATAGAATATATGACTGCTCAGCCGTGGATTTCTCAACGTGCATTTCTGTTATGAAAACAACTCTCTCATTGTTGGAAACTTGTTTATAGTAGAATCAAACACTGCCAAATATTCACCTTTAACTGCTAATGGATTAAAGGGAAACTGCGCTTGGAAAACACAGGGCATGGAACAAATGATTTTATGAAGAAATAAGTCAACCGTGTAATGTTTCCATAAAACACAACCTAGGAGAGTTACGGTACAAGAAAGGCTTCTAACAACACTAACACAACGTTTTGTTGGGGTTTTTTGGAACACGTCACAGATTGCAATGATGCCAATAGAGAACTTTGTCCTCTATAAACACAGATGGATTAAGCAGCAATCTTTTTATTAGTCTTCTACTGCTTGAGCATGTATCTGTACAATTTCTCATACTTCATCATCTTAAAAGCCGTGAGTTTAATCACCACCTCTAAACACTCCTCTCAATTCTACAGCTAGAGAAAATATTTCTCTCAAATCCCACTTATTTGGGCCTTCTAAAACCTCTTTTCAATTCATGCCAAATTCGAGTCATTCATTAGAAAGCACTGATTATTGTACAAAGCCTACAGAGTTTTCTTCAACATCTCTTCAAAGGAAACATTTCAAAAATGACATTTTATTTTAAAAGCTATCAGCAAAGAGACTGGAAGAGAAGACTCAGTGATCACGCATCACGTTATAACCCTGCTATAAAGAGGGGCAGAGCCTACAAAATAAATCAGTGGGGTTTTAATTATGCAAATTGTTATAAGAGACTGAAGGGCTTGCACGCATTTCCATCTTAACGCAGTCAAGGGAGAAGTTAATGGCACAATCCCTAGGGTGTGTGACCAAGCGGGCTCCTACACTTCTTGAAGGAAAGAAAGAGGCTTTTAGTCTTAAAGAAAGCAGCCCCCGAGAATCTTTTTATTTTACTTTTTAAACAGGAAGTGTGAAAAGGCGGAGAACGTAATATTCCTGGGTAAGTTCTAACTTCTGCTTCTCATCCATATTTAACTCTGGTCTTATATTTTGTTAGAAATGTAGCTTAAAAAGGCTGCAAAATACATATTTCATCTGATTTATAGCCCCTACAGAAAGCAAGCATTTCCTTGTGGGGAAAAATATATCTATTCAATATTTACACAAAAAGGAGGACACAGAAGTCGACGTGCACCCTAACATCTCTTAGATTATGGATCTCTAAACACAGTTCTGCTCCTGGCAGCGATAGCCCTGAGTAGTCAGCAGCCTGTGCCCAGCACTTCCACGGCTTCTCCTTTTCTTTTTTTTGTAAAACCAGCATTACTGCATGTGTAAGAGACTCATTACTGTTAAAACCAGGATTATTTTTGTGACACTGAAAAGCTATCGTTAATTCAGAAGTTGTATTCTTGGTTTCTTCATGGAAATTTTAAAGAACATACAATTAACATTAGGTTCCTGCCATTAAACATAACTTTTAACCTGCAGGTTCCCAGCTGGCAGCGGCGATGCCCTGTCACAGCCGGGTGCCAGGACTCATGCAGGCAGGGGAGCGTCACCCCCTTCCCCGCAGTGCTCCTGGCCCTGTCACTTGGCGAACGTTCCCAGAGAAGCAGGAAATTCAGGACTTTCAGCTTCCTAGACACATCTGACTCCTGCAAATTTAATGCCTAACCAGCGTTTAATATCTAGCTAAAAATAGCCACGTTCACAACCCCCAAAGCCACTGGCGGAGCAGTACCTTGGCTGAACTCTCCCCGTTCCTTTGGTACCGGTTACGCTCCTGGATTTTCTCGGCGACCTCCTGGGCGACCTGGCAAGTGGCATCGTAGAGCGGGAGCCTGGGGAGGAGAAGGCGCAGCTGAGCCCCCACCGCCCTCCCCACCCCTCTGCCAGCCGCCCGGCCTCGCCTTGCGCAGACACCGCGCAGGACCCACCACCGCAGCCGAAACACCGGCGGGACC
>VZSZ01011439.1:47600-60219 GCA_013398815.1 Ibidorhyncha struthersii | reverse complement strand
GACAGCCATGTCACTCCCGTCAAGAGTTTGGCGCATCACGGAGGAGGTGCTTCATCCAGAAAGGAGAGGGTCTGCAGAGGGACCGCTCCTGCCTGCCCCGAGACCACTGGTGCCAGCGGATGCTCAGGGATGCACTGCAGGCACAGGCAGACCCGCAGGCAGGGCGGCAAGGCAGGAACCACCCGCATTTGCTGTTATCACGGGAGAAAAAAACAGATTTTTTAAAGAAAAGAAAAAAAATCCTACAGAATTTGAAGGTGCCTATAAAAATGCCCAGTTTTAAGTGCAGCCTGAACTGTGTGTTCTCCAGGTAGCAGTGTCGGATGGGCGCGATGGTGCTGGGAGCGTCTCTCAGCTGTCGGCGGGTACTTTTCGTTCAACTCAGCTCTTTTGTCTGTGAATACAACATACGGTTTGCAATGTTGCAATGCATTTTGAGGCCAGTTGATAACAACCATTTCAAAGGGGGACACATTGGAAACGCTGAAGCACCACCACCGTGGCTGCAGCAATCCCGTTTTGTGCTCCCGCTGAGCAACTGTGTACAAAGGAGGGAGGCACTGTGGGGTGCACATCTGCATCACCCCCAGTTTCCCTTGGTGGTTTTGCTGGCTGGTGCTAAAGAAGTGCCGCAAACACGGCCGGCACAGCCCCAGCGCACCCATCCCCAAAAAGCATCCCTAGGGGTGCACAGGGCAGTAGCAGAAGGGTGTCACTTCGTCCTCATGGCCCCTTGTCACCCGGTCCCTGGCACTTGCAGCTCACGTGCTTCTCTTTCCGACTCCCCCTGGACCATCCAGTGGGAAGCGGTTGCAGACCCACCGGCTGTGTTGTTGTTTCCTTCGTTCAAGGACGGGCGATGGCAGCGGCAGCTCCCTCACCGCCCCGGCACCCTCCCTGCCCCATGACGCTGGCGAAGGGAGTGAACCCCGGAGTGGGAAAATGAAGGTTATCCTTGGGAAAAATAAATGATTAAGTTTAATGGTCGTGTTGTTGGTTTGATGGCTATCTCATCCCACGGGGTGTTTACATCCCCCCCCTCCCAGTCTCGGCACAGAATTGGGGCAGGAAGGGGGGGACACGGGCATAGGAGCTGCTCCGCCCCTCACCCTATTTACACCAAATAAACCTCCTGTGCCGGCGGGCTGGCACTCACCTTAAAAGCCAGGGCAGGTGACGGGGACAGAGGGGACCCGGCAGCGGGGTGTACCGGAGCCTGGGCACATGCTGCAGGTGGGGCTCAGCCTGCCCCGCTCCCCTGGGGGGGCGGCCGGTGGCTTCCCCATGGCCGAGCCAGGCGAGGGCGATAACACGGGCACCGGGCAAGGTGAGTGCACTGCAGCCGGGGACAGATGCACATGTCACACTGGGGAAGATGGCAGCAGGCTCTTGCTTGTGCCAGGGCCACATCCAGCACAGGAGAGGGGCTTTTCTTCCCCATTTCCTTCCCCAACACCCCCAGCACGTCCCACAGGGGGCAGAGCTGGAGCCACCAGCCAGCGCCCCGGGTTGGGGCACCAGTGGCCGGGTGGGCTCGGGCTGATGTTCCTCAGTACTGCGGGTAAGGCAGCACCCTCATGACGCAGCCCGTTGCGAGGACAAGGTGACCTGGGGGACCACGGCGGTGCAAACAGCCCCGCTTCAGCCTCAGTCCTCGTTTTAGCCCGGTGCCTGTGGCTAGAAGCCTATGTGACTGTACTCAGGGTCTGTCTGTCTTCAAAGCAGGGGGTCGGGCTGAGCCGCTGCCCCTTCCCTGAACCAGAACTGAACTTGATCTGTGGGCTTTGCTGAACATGAGCAGGGGCCAAACTGAACTGGAGAGTGGGAGCCAGAGCCAGACCCAAACCGGGAGCAGCCTGGGCACCCGGACCCCCTCGCCGTGCCACCACGTGCTGCCCACGCACGCAGCACACGGGGACGGGACCATGCTGTGCCCCCCTGTCCCCACGGGGCCAGAGCAGAGAGGTTTGGCTCAGTCCAAATCCATGTTAGACTCCGCATCCCAACTGAGCACGTCCAAGATAAATACATCAGAGAATTAATGTGTGTGCTAATCCACTTTATCCTTGCCAATTAATCACTGCCCAGCAGAAATCACCCATGCAGAGACAACTCCCATCTCCTACAGCATTCACAGCTGAGCTCTCTTGTGACTACAGGGAAAATGCCGCTCACTTCTCTCTAGGAGGAGCTCAAACTCTGCTCTTCCCAGCACAGGGCTGGTGGCTGCCACAGCCCTGCCATGGTCCTGTGTGCAGGAGCCTCCCTCGAGGGTCCCCCGGGGACCTTCTCACTCCAAGGGGCTCCCCAGATGCTCCCCAGACCCTGCGTGCTGTCCCCTGCTTGGGGTGTCTGCAGGTGCACAGGGGCATGAGGGAAACAGGGACGCTTTTGCATCCCGCAGACCATCCCCACACCCTTGGTGAGCCCCTCCTGCTGCAGCACCTTCTCCTTGCACCTTCTCTCTGGCACCTGAGCAGGAAAACGGGGCCGGGTTTTGGAGGAGGCTTTGGCAGGAGGTAGGAAGAGGGAGAGCAGACACCTGAGGCCATCTTTGCCTGCTCCATCTGGGCTCGTAGCAGCCTGGTCCTGGGCTACCAGACCCAGACAGGACATTGCCTCCTGCCCCGCTCTGTCCTTAGGAGGTGACACGATGCAAACCTCAGCATCGCTTGGACCCCCACTGCCCATCAGGTTCTCCCTCAACCCTGCAGAGCTGGACTGGGACCGAGCTGCTCGTTATCCTCAGCGGTGTAACGCTGCTGTCTCATGGTCATCCCCGGGGGACAGGGACCGTGTACCTGCTGTCTGCACTCCCCTCTTGGCAGGTCACAGGCTAGAAAGAGAAGTCAAGAGCTTTTTGAGAGCTGCAAAGCCCCTCACAGTGTGGAGAAGCAACCCTGACACCCAGCTGGTACCTGGTCTCATGCTTCCCTGAGCCCCTGGACAGCGGTGTCACCAGGGGACTGAGCTGATGAGAGCAGGTGAGGACAAAGCGAGCAGCTCCAGCCAGGCAAAACCCCCCGAAAACCTTCCCTTTGCAGGGTGGAGAGTAACTATTGAAATACAAGAAGTTGCTATAAGACTTCAAAGCGTCAGCCAGGGTGAAAGGCTGTCAGCTGGGGCAGTGAAGCGTATTGAATAAAAGGTCTTTGTCCTACAGAGATGTTTGGCTCATCTCCAGTCACTATCGTGATCACGTCGGAGGCTGACACCTGGGACATCGACGCCTCCTCTTGTCTGGGCTGTGGACAGTTTGTGGATTGGGACAGGATGCCAGACCCGGAGCAACAGGCGCGTATCCCCCGAGACATCCTCAGCAAGCCCCCGAAGGAGCTGAAGAAGCTGGCAAGAGAAGGCTACTGGGCAGCGAGCCGCGCTCTGAGAGCTCAGGTGTACCACCAGCTCATCCAGCAGGTCGCCTGCCGGCTCGTCACCCCAGATGCTCTCGTCTATAGGGACGTGGCGAGTCGGCTCTTTGGGAAGCTGAGTGTGAGCTCCCACCCTTTGCCCGAGTTCCTGGAAGGATGCTCCCTGCCCACATACTGCCTCAACCTGGAAGGAGTCACTGCCTTGAAGAAGATCCTCATCTGCGTTGGCAACCTTTTTCCTGACATAACCTACAGCCCCATCCTCCCCTCTCTGGTGGCTCTGCTGCTGCACTACAGTGAAGACGAAGCTCAGTGCTTCGAGAACATCTCTCGCCTCATCGCCAGCAACGCTCCCCACACCAGCTACATCGACCAGTCCTTCCTGGCTCACCAGGCCTCCTGCATGACTTTTGGGGATCTGGCCAACAAGCACTGCCCAGCAGCTCACAAACTCATAGCCAGCACCTCTGAGAATGTCTTTGAGGTCTATTCCGAATGGTTATCGTGGCTCTTTCACGACCTCCCCTTCAATTACGCCATCCGGGTCTTTGATGTCTACCTGCTGGAGGGGCAGAAGGTCCTCTACCGCATTGCTCTGGCCTTGCTGAAGCAGTACAGGCTCTCGGTGACCTCCGCCGAGCTGGAGGGGACCGACATCAAGGCGGACCTGCAGGCTTTCATGCAGAACATTGCTGAGCACGTGACTGTCGACAAACTCCTAGAGAGAGCCTTTGGCATCCGGCTGTTCTCCCGCAAGGAAATCTGGCTCCTCCAGATGGCCAACAGGAAGGCGTTAATGGAGAGGGGCATAACCATGGTGCAGAGCAGGTAAGGAGACCTCTGTTTGCCAGCTCTTGGGGCTAAGCAGACAAAATAGGAGTTACAGTGGAGATACAACATGGGGGGAGCTTCAGGTATCTCCCGTAGCTTTGGCTATGCTGGGTGCCTCGCAGCCCCTTGTGGGGGACCCCGTTAGGAGGCACTGTACAGTTAGAGCTAGCGACGTTCACGGAAAGCTGGCGATGCAAAAAGCATGACAAAACCTGATGGATGGGGGCTGCAGCCTGAAAAGCAGACGGGCACCCCAGTTTGGCAGTAATGGGTGTCCTCCCTCATGCAGGCAGTCCTTCCACCTGGCTGTCGACATGCAGAACTTCAGCTCCAGCATTGTAACGGCTCAGGAGATGCGCGTCATCTGGTCCTGGATCCCTGAGCGCTTCTCCCTCTTCCCCCCACTGCTGCTCTTCTCCACATCAGAAGATGGGTGCAGCCTGCAGAGGTAAAGCATCATCCGCCTGTCGGGACGGGTCAGGTCGGGTCGGGTGGGCCAGGCGTAAAACTGGATAGAGGTTGGTGGTATAGAAAGGAGCAACATGTAGTGTCCGTGGGGTACATCTGAGGTCTCCTGAGGACTCTCTTGGGCTCAGTTCACGATCGTGAGTGTGGTCTGGGCCAGCGCTGGCTGTAGGGGAGGGGGCCGAGGCTCAGTCAGACAGCAATCAGAAACTTGGTGCTGCATAGTGAACGTTGAGCTCTGCGGATGTGCTGTGCAAGGGGACGTCCTCATGTGCCACACTGTGCCGGGCAGGCTGCGATCAGCCAGGTCCAGCCAGCACACCATCCCCAGGGCTCCAGCTCCCTCCCAGTGGCACGGAGCACAGGGCGGCTGCTGGATGCTCTGGTCAGTGTTGCGGCTCAAAACTGAGCTGGAAAACGAGTTTGCCATTGACTTCCCAAGCCCTGAAGTGGCAAAAGCCTTCCAGTAGGTGCGTGAATGTTTTCGGGCACAAAACTCAAACCTGCTTCTCTGTAGGAGCACGTGAAGCTGAGAGGTTGCACTCGCAGAGCGGGCGGAGCTCAGGGCAGGGGCAGACAGCATATGGGTACATCTTGCGATGGGGAAGACATCAAACCCTCTAAACACAAGTTAAAGAGAGCCCGAGTGTCAAGGCCAATGCCCAAAATTGCAATAAAAAGAACAGTGTCAGTGCTGGAGACAACCCGGGGCCCAGTGACACCCACTGCCATGGCCATGGTGCGAAGGGTGCGGTGGGAAGCAGGGACATCCCTGCAATGCCCAGTGCCGCGTCATTTCTCTACTGAGATGCAGCTCACTGCCAACTGGGAAGGGACGCTGGGCTGTCCTGCGACTGGAGGCTGCCCGTGCCGGTGGGGCTGTGATGGTAGTGCCTCTATTAACACCATAAGCGTGCGCCCCCCAGCCCATGAGAAGCGAGCAGGCGCCCCACAGCACAGCCCCATCCTTGGAAGCACAGCCCCGCACCTTTCCAAGGCAGCAAAGAGGTGCAGAGCCCAGATTATGAAACACATCCCGATTAAAAACAAGCTCATTTGGTGAACTCCCTCCATGAAGCCTCTCCCCAAAGCATGGTGCCTGAGGGTAGGAGGGGAGGATTTCATGTTTGGATTTCTCTGAGCTATTACCTGCTTCACCAAGCAAAACCGATGACTTGAGAAGTCCCATAAGCCAACTCCCCCTGTCCCTGCACAAACACTGAAGCCGCTGGAGCTACACGATTGTGAGTTTCTGCTGCTGTCCTTCCACGAGCTCCCTCGGGCCAGCTCAGCAACGGGCTGAGAAGAGCCACCACTGCTCCCCACTGTCCTTTACTGCCTCGTGGTCGCCGCACGCCCGGGCTCGCTGCACGGCATGCTGCTCCCAGGTCTCAGACCCCCGCTGACCGAGCCCCCTTGTTCATCTCTGCAGGTTTTACACGTGCTGTGAAGGCTACGAACCGACGGTGCTGCTCGTAAAAACCACAGAGGGGGAGGTAAGTGTTGCCCAAGCAGAGCGGTGGGCTGTGCTGGTGGCGATGTGGGGAAGGGGATGGGGTGGCTGATCCCATCGGCATTTCTTGGAGCAGCCGCAGGGCTGCGTAGTGCCTCTCCTGCCTTGCCCTGGGGTCTGTCCCATCTCCCAGGAAAGAATAAACTCCACCAAGAGCCACCTTAGACACAGGTTGGTCTAAAGGGTGCTGCTGGGGGGAAACGGAGGAGGAGTCAGTGAGATGGAGAGAGGCCATGGGTGATACTCTTCTATTGCAGACTAAATCATGGAGTCCTTGCTACGCAGACTTTCCTGAAAGCAGCAGCTGCTTTGCCTGAGCCAGGACTTGCTTTCAGTGCATTAAATGCAAGGATCTCTCCCTGAGTGCAAGAGCAGCCACACAAGGGAAATGGAGGAGAAATAAGGACAGCTTCTACAATATTCGAAAGTTGTGAAATAACTGCAAAGAAAACCCTCTTCCCGGGGACTCTGAGAGTGGCTCTTAAACCCATATTTTATCTCTCCACTCTCCATCAAACAGCGGAGGCAAGCTCTGTAGATTGTTCGGGCATCCCAAAGATTTATTGACCTACCAGTCCTGGTTTCCCAAGCCCGACACTTCAGCGTGGTGCGGAGATAAACACCCTGCCACCCCCTAGGGCCTTGTGCAGACAAGAGAAAGTGACTTACAAAGCGTGTTTTAGCTCATTTTATTCCTTAGCGAGTACCAAGGATAGGCACAATTTCCTACCTTTCAGTAGGTCCCCTCCAGCCATGGTCAAGTCAAGCATGTCCACAGCAGAGTCAGCCTGTTCCACGGGTGGTAGAACCCCTGGGACTGGTTAAAAGCCTTGTAGGTAACAAAAAACGTGTTACATGAGTCTTTGCCATTTTAAAACACATTTTCCCTAAAGACTCATAAAACAGGCGGCCACCTCACCACTGGCCAGGGGCCAGCTGAGGACAAGGGACTCCCAGCCCCCCATCCACAGCATGTTCACACAAGCCTTTGACCCACACAGTTATTCCTCTCCATTGCCGGGAGCTGGATTGGGCTGAGGGGTGGGAGACGCAGCTCCTACTCCCAAGCCCAGACCAGGGAACACACCAGCACAGCCGAACCATCCCGGGTCAATCAACCAGCGCGCAGCTCACTGCAATTGCCTCTGCAGCAAAAAAGCCACCTCCCAAATTTCTCAGAGCCCCCCCTTAGGCACTGATGCTGAGTGGACACACGTCCAGAGCACCAGTGACTTGTCAGTCCAGGATTTACCTGGCATGGCAGAATTTAGGTCTCCGATTTCCCCAGCGGACCTCGCAGAGCCCTTGTCCTCCCGAACGCACGTGTGATGGCATGTTCTGGGGCTTGCTCTGGTCCCAGCCATCTCCCCCACTGACGGCTCCCTCTGCTCTCTCCCGAAGGTGTGCGGGGCGTTTCTCTCCTCCGACTGGAGTGAAAGGAAAAAGAGTGGGGCAACATCGGGCTTTTTTGGGACAGGGGAGTGCTTTGTGTTCACTGTAAGTCACATTTTATTTCTGGGTTTACACTTACGCATTTGACCATTAATTACTTTTTCCTTGACCCCGGGTGGGTCTTGGAGCATCCTCCCGGGATAGGGCAGCACACGTGGCAGGGTGGGATTCTGCCCTGTTTTCTTGGGGCAGATCCTGGATGGAGCATTCCCAAATCAGCCCCAGGGTCCCTGCAGAGGGAGCAGGCTGAGCTGGTCCAAGAGATCCTGGGGGCAAAGTCCGACATCCATCCAGTATCCCACCAGCGTCCATCCAGCATCCACCCAGCAATGTGGGCGCTGCAGGTTTGCCCATCTCAGGCACCGCCTGGTAAAGACAAAACCAATATCTGAGTCACAGCCACATCCAGAGCAGCCCTGGCACTGCCAGGACACCTTGTCCCTTCCCTGCTCCAGGTCTGGACCTGGCACACAGCATTTGGCCCCCGACCTGCCTGGGCAGGCAGCACCATCTTCCCCCAGCAATGGAGAGAAGCCCCAAAGGACAGGGCTCACCACATTTCTCCCGCTTTCCAGGTGCGCCCCGAGACGGAGAGGTATGAGTGGGTGTTCATCAAGAAGCCAGAGCTGGCCAAAGCCGTGCCGCGCTCACGCCAGCGGTCGCCTTCCCCCTCTCCTGCATCCCTCCTCGGCTCCTCCCCGGAGAGCCGTGGCACCAGCTCGAACCATCTCGCTGTGCCCACGCCGCAGAGGAAAGGCCGTCTCTCCCCATTTCTGGCCATCAGGCATTTCCTTCTGCCTTCCAAAACAGCCTCCATGTTCATGTCTGGGTCACGGGAAGGGATCATTATTGGTAATTACTGAATGGCGGGCACCCACCCACTGACACACCGCTGCTTTGGCTGAAAAGGGCTCTACTCCAGATTAAAATCTGAGCTGCCTGTAGAGGCAAACACCTCCTGGTTTAGGATATGAACTTAAAGTCAGGGGAGATTAAGTCATCCCCCTCTTCGCCCAGTTAGCAGGAGAGTGCAAAGCTGCACAAGCACAAGGATGCTCCTTCTGAGAGCCCCAGAGGGGCTCTGCCAGCTGAGGGGGAGATCCAGAGCCCGAACCTCCTGGCAAGGTTTGCACCCATGGGGCTGCTGTGTCCTTTCCCAGCCCTTCCCTCCGCTTTGTGCGGGATGGAGAGGAGACGCAGGTGGGGATGAGCCCAAGGAAGGGCCAGGCATGGTCACCCGGAGCAGACACACCAGCTGCCTGCCCACGCTGCTGTCTGCCAGGTCGGGCTTGGGCACGGGGCCTCAATCTTTGTGCCCCACCACTGCCGGGGTGGGCTCGGCAGTGGAGCACAGCGAGTCAGAAACACCCGCAGCACAGCCTCTGCCTCCCTCCCAGCCCTCGGAAGCGAGATCAGGGCAAACCTTGGCTGTGGGGATGCAAGGAGCTTTCCTTGTTCTCCAGCTCTCCAAGCAGTTTAATAATTCAGCTGGTGCTGCCAGGGCAACCTTTTGCACCAGCTGCCCCGCAGACAGCTCTCTGGGAGCTCTGCCTCCACACTGACATCCCGATTAGCCGAGAAGGCAGCTCAGGGCAGCCCCAGCCCAGCTCTGTGCTGTGGCCAAAGAACAGAAAGCTGAGAGATGGGCGCAGTCCTGAGAGATCCCAGCGTTTGGGCCAGTGTCCCTGCTTGGGCAGCGACAGGGGGAGAGCAGATCCTGACTGCCTTTCTTGTTTTTGCAGGAGGAGGTGGAGGCCAAGCTCTGTCTCTCGACGCCAACCTGCTCTGGGGGCGGACGGAGCACTGCGAGACCTTCGACAACCCTCCGCTCTGCCAGGAGAACTTCAAGGTGCAGCTCTTGGAAGCGTGGGGCTTTCAAAACTCCTAGGTCCTGCGGAGGACAGCCCCTCACCGCACCGCCCGTGGAGACAGGGACTCCTCGCCACGCTGGCCACCACCACGGCCTCCCTGCTGCAGTCTCTGCCGGCAACGCCGTGCACACCTCCGCTTGCCATCCTCCTCTCCACGGTCAGCCGTCACGGTGGTATGGAGAGAGGGCAGTGCGGGAACGGGACTGTGGATGCTGTCTTCGGGGACATTTGAGGTCCTCTCCCACAGTTTATACCCAGCCCGCTCCACCCAGTCTGCCCCAGTTTAGGATGTCAGAGGGGAGGTGAGGCAGTCCGGTGTTTCTCACACCTCCTTGGCCTGTTTGCAGCTTGGGGGTCAACAGCAAACCAGTGGTGTAGCAGCACAGGCAGATTTTATAGGAATTTAGAGCCTAGGCAAAACCCAACACCGAGGCACAAAGCTCACCAGCAACCCTCTCAGACCCCACTTCCCTGTGGTGCCAAGCCTGGTGCCACCCCTTCAAGCCATACGCAGAATTTTGTAGCCTCTGTGGGTTACCAGCACTCCTCCGGGATCATGCACTGGTCACCATCCAACACAGTGCAAAAGACTCTTTTTGTCCTTGGTTGAAACTGCTGATGGGTGACTAGTAAAGTCCTACCCCGTGTTTATACAGCAGCAGCCAACGGGAACCCCCCAGCTGCGTCCCTGCCTTGTCATTTTTGTATTAAACCAAAGATCAATACTCACTGCAAAGGGCTGATGTAAGACTGCGAAGAGTGAATACATATGAGCCTTAACCAAGACGCCCCCACCACCGGGAGATGTACCATTTTACAACATGGAACGCAACCGTGTCTGTGTAGCTCAGTCAGACAAGGCAACCCTTGCGGGAGGGTTGTAGGCTGTAGAGATACCATTCTGGCTCCAGGATGAGAACCTCTCCCACATCCAAATATACTTTCCACTTGTGGTTTTCTCTTTAATTTATTCCACTTCTCAAGCTATCCAGAGCACGAGCTATTGCTGCCTCGGTGCCTGCTTCCAGCGGTGGCAGGAGGACGTGGTCAGGAGCAGGTGATGGCAGCAAGCTCACACAGTACCAGTCCCATGGCAGACGTAGGAATTGCTTGTAGCCTTCAGAGAGTATCCAGATAAGATGAGGCGTAGCACAGCCCTCTGTGCCCTCGTGCCTGGACTTCGCCCACAGAGCTCAAATGAAAGAACACTGCAGAATTACTCTTCCCCTGCAACTAAAAAGCTCTCCTAGGGTGTCCTCAGTGTTTCTTTCTTTCCATGGTCACATACTGGACTCTCTGTCCAGCTGGAATTTTCCCAGGGGAGTCCTTCTCCCTTCCCAAGAGGCTGTTTCTCTCCACCCAGCGATGTACAGGATGTACGAGATGCCTGGAAATGCAAAACCCTTCATTAGCAACCCAGCCCGACCTCTGCTCAGCAGCCTTCGGCGCGTTTCCTTGTAAAGGGCGAGCAGGCCCCGTCTAATGTGTGGAAATACCAGACACCGGGGCTGTATCGTGCAGGCCGTGGAGGTCTGATGCTCTGGCAGAGTCCGCACGTCCCTTGGAGGCTGTATGTGCCGTGTACCTCCACTACCCACCAATTAGAGCCGTAAATCACAATGGATGTCGGTGCGCTCATTGCATTCACTGCCTGTAATCTGATGAGCGCCTTTGCCGTTTCTGAAAGGGACGTGACAGTCCTTTCTTCTTATGCCTTATTCCATTACTGAATAAAGTTCAAAACTTTTGGAGGATGAAAAGAAACCCGAAACCACACAGGGGAAGCCGAGGGGCCAGGAGGCCGAAGGGACACGTAACGGGATATAAAGAGATCTTTCATCTGTGTCTGTCACGGTTTCGGCTGGGATGGGGTGGACTTTCTTGCTAGCAGCTGGTGCAGTGCTATGGTTTGGATTCAGGATGAGAATGGTGGTGGTAGCGCACTGGTGGTTTCAGTTGTTGCTGAGCTCTCCAGGCATTTTCTGCTCCTCCCACCGCCCCACCAGCGATGCACGGGGGTGGCTGTTATGGTTTGAGAAACCCATAACAATTTATCATGGTTTAGACAATCATTCTATCAATCACCCAATGATCCCTCCCCACCCGGGAAAGGGAATCGGGAAAAACAAGGAAACCCAGGAGCTGAAGTATAAATAGATTTAATAGGGTAAGATTAGATGATTAACATTAATAGCACTAAAGAACCAATATTGATCCCGATACCAATACAGTATACCCAAGGATCATCCTCATCCCGTTCCATCGTAGAAGCAGCGCACTCCCAGCACGGACAGCCAATGTGGGACACTGCGAGCACTGTGGCTTCGGGAGGAAGGGAAGGGCTCAGGGCTCCGGCACCAGGGCAAGGAGTTCTCAGGGTGGCAGCCATCAAGAGAGGGGGCGAACTTCACAGCAAACTTTCTGATTTATAGTGAATGTGCCATTGATGGTATGAAATAACCCCCTTGGCCAGCTTGGGTCAAGCGCCCGGGTCTCGCTCTTCCTCATCCCCACACCTGGTGAGCTCGAAAACACTGAGACCTTGAAACCCCACACCGTAGCTGGGTGTAAAGCAAGTGTTTTCACAAATTCAGACACTAGAGACTTCTAAAAATGCACTCTTCCTAAGTGTTAGAAAAGAAATTAGTCCTGTCACTCAAACCAGGACAGGGGCACAAGAAGCTGTGAGGGGACACAGAGGAGACAGCTGACCCCACTGACCACAGGGATATCCCATGCCATTTGGCGTCATGCTCAGTGTATGGAGCTGGGGAAGAAGAAGGAAGGGGGTGGATGTTCGGAGCGATGGCGTTTGTCTTCCCAAGTCACCGTGACACATGATGTTTCCTGCTCTCCTGGGGATGGCTCAACACCCACCGGCCCATGGGAAGCAGGGAATTAATTCCTTGTTTTGCTTTGCTCGCGTGCGCGGCGTTTGCTCTACCTCTTAAACTGTCTTTACCTCCACCCACGAGTTTTCCCTCACTCTTCCGACTCTCCCCCATCCCGCGGCGGGCAGCGAGCGAGCTGCTGGGGCTGCACCACCACAGGGCCGTGCCCTCACCCGCCGGCACCCGGCTGGAACGGGGCCGGGAGAAGAGCGAGGGGCGGCACCA
>VZSZ01011439.1:22915-46749 GCA_013398815.1 Ibidorhyncha struthersii | reverse complement strand
GAGGGGGTGTGGGGCATCATAGGGGCAACTGAGCGGGTGTGGAGTGCCATAGGAGGCAAGTGAGGGAGTGTGGGCCACCACAGGGGGCAAGTGAGGGGGTGTGGGGCACCATAGGGAGCAACTGAGGAGGGGTGGAGCATCATAGGGGCAGCTGGAGAGGTATGGGGCCCCGTGTGAGGGTGGGAGTGGGATATGGGACCCAGCAGGGGCAGCCGTGGGGCACGGGTTGCCAGTAGACAGGTTGAGGGGAGGGTAGGACACTATGGGGGGCAGGTGTGGGGCAGCCGTGGGTCTCAGCTGGGGCCATGGTGCTGTGGGGTGAGCCTGGACAGTGGGTACAGGGGACCCTTCCTGTCCCCCTCATCACCTCCTCGTGTTCCCCATGCCCGGCATTCCCAAAGACAGATGCAAAGTTAAGAACAAGAAAAGTTTGATGGAATTGCAGGATTTTTATTTTTTTCTAATGATTAGAATGAGAATTTTTATTTGTAAATAAAACCAACTCAGGTTGCACAAAATACTGTTGTAAACACTCTTGTGACCTGGGGATGGGCGTGAAGCACCAGGGCTTCTCCAGCCAACTGCCTTCTTGGGAAATTTGTGGCTTTGCAGCTCTTTTGAGGTCGGTCATGGCAACGTGGGCTGGTGATGTGGCTCCATAAGTCAGCAGGTGCTCTTGGAGAACCCTCTGTGCCGAAGGGCTCAGACCTCTGGGCCAGTTCAATCTCCTGGTAGCTGTCGGAAGCACAGCGTGGTCCAAGACGTGTCAAGGTGACCCTTGAGTTTTACATGGGGTTGTTTTGCAGAACGGCTTTGGGAAGAACTGGAAAGCTCTCAGGTTTGCCCTCCTTGGGAGATAAACCTTGGAGAACAAGCGATTTCCCCTCTGGGAGTGCGATAAGCGCGGAGATGTTGGGGAGAGGTCAGCCTGCTCTTGGGACCTTCAGGCGGAGGAAGGGAATTTGCCTGCAGCCCCCAGAACCATTAACAGCCAGCAGATCTTTCACTCCTTTGTCTTGCAGGACATATACCCTGCGGCCTCATCTGTCACCCTGATAAAGAGCACATTCTCTATCCCCTGGGCTGTACTGTGGTCGTTCAAGACCTGGACAGTAAGAAACAGACCTTCTTGCGTGGACACACCAATAATGTCTCCTGCGTTGTCGTGTCCAGGGATGGGGTCTACGTTGCTTCCGGACAAGTCACTTTCATGGGCTTCAAGGTGGATAATGCTCTAATTTTAACCGTGAAATATTGAAATTGGAGTTTGGTAGCCAGCAATGGGCACGCCTTTTGTTTATTTTTTTTCTTTTGTTGGAAAAGAAATACCTACAGTGGGAGAACATTGCAGAGAATGGGAAATTGTGGCTACTCCATGGCTGGGTGTGACGTGTTTTTGTAAAGTATTAAGTAGTCACCCTAGGACTGAGTTAACTAGATTGAGGGATTTCTTAGTTCCGGTCCTTTTTATCCAAAGTGGTGTGGGCATGTGGCAGCCTAAATCTCATTAGACATTAATTAAATAAATCGTGTTATATTTAAAGTGAGACCTGAGTTCCAGAGCTGCTTAAGACTTTCAAAAGCCCTTGACAGGTACCTACCTGCATTTTTAGACCTCTGAAGTTCTTCATGGCTTCATTTTTGCCTATTTGAAAAGACCTTGACACATCTGGAAAGAACCAAGTATTAGCGTTTTCACTATTTTAGAATCTAAGTCAAATACCCAGTGTCTCAGGGTAAATTTTGATTCTGAAATGAAGTAGAGCTGCTCAACCAGTAAGCTGGAATAATGCTTCTTACAGCTCCTAATCTGAAGCATATTCATGTCAGTGGAGCCCTGGGCTGGATGGAAGCTAACCTTAAGCTGGGCTGCTTGTAACAACTTTCCTGCAGGAGAAAGTTGTTATATCTAATCCTGTGTGGTGTGTCTGATGCTCTGGCTTTGACGCCTTCTGCTTTGCACCTCAGGCAGACATCATTCTGTGGGACTTCCAGAAGAAGGAGTTACTTGCTCGGCTGTCGCTGCATAAGGGTAACATTGAAGACCTAGCGTTTTCTCCCAACAGCCGTTACCTCGTGTCGCTGGGAGGCCAGGATGATGGCAGGTAATGGTTTTCACTTCTTGGCACAAGATTTCCGACACGTTGTAGGGCATGGAAGGATGCCCTTAGGGAGTACTCGCTCCTCCCTCTCCTGGCAGTCTGACTCTCTCCCCTGTTGATGTCTCTCCTCAGTGACCCAGCTCTGTCCCATGGTCAGCCGGGTGGGCACCGTGGGCAGAGCGCAGGGCACGGGGAACCAGCTGAGGGAGAAGATGAGGGGAGCAGCTCATTCTTCAGCTGGTGTCATCGCCCAGAAATTTTACAGAGCCTGCACAGTTAGCTGGCTTAGTGCCCTGCCCTGAAATAGTATAAATTTCACTGAGGGCTCGCTTTGACACACAGACAAGTAAGAGTGGGAAAAAAGGTTATTTTAAATCATATTCTGCAGGTGGCCTAAGATATGATTTGAGTCGTGCTCAGCAGAAGGAATCTGATGAATACACATACCCTTGCTTCAGGAGCAGGGGACGTAAACTGCAGTTCAACACATTTGTGATAAGGTTTTTCTTGGGTAAAATCTCCACAAAGTTACTTTTATTGTGTATCCTGGTGGGAACAGACTGCAGGGAAATAGGTTTTATCTTGCTTTTAGTTTTTAGTAATTTGTTTTTAAGTAATATCGAAAAACAAAGCTATTTAAAGCCTCTCCTTCTCCTGCAGCGTGGTTGTGTGGGACGTTGCTAAGAGAGAAGGTGTCTGCGGGAGCCCTGCCTCGGCACGCAGCGCGGGGAATGCGACTGTCGTGGTGTGCTCCAGCTGCAGAGACGAGATGTTTGTTACTGCTGGAAAGTAAGGTTTTATTTAGATGAAAGAAATGAGGGAAAGAACCCGTGGACCTGTTTACTTTTACAAAGAGCATTTACTTAAATACAAGGAAACTTAAGTAACTGTGCTTGTGTGTTTTCTTTTTGCTGGGAATGGACCAAGGAATATCTGTCAGCTTGTCCCTTTAAGGCATTTCTGCTTGTTCTACACATATCAATATGTTTTCAAAGCAGCACACAGGGACCCGCATGCGTTACTTCTCTTCCTGATAGCAGGGTTTTGTACTCCGCATTCCCCATGCAGTGTTTAAAATATTTAGTTGCCAGTGTTTACACAAGAAAAGCAGTCAATGAGTGGCTCTGAACAATGGTTAATTAATGTAGAAACAATGATATCTTGCAGGTCGTTGGATCATCTCCTGTCCTCACCAGATGTGACGTACAATTGGTCACTGGCTTGTAACAAAAGTTTGTACAAAAAGTCACATTTTGCATAGATTTAAGACAGCCCCCATATGTCTAGCCTGACATTTAAACGTGTTGAGGACCTGTACCTCCCTTTAAATCGGGGAAGGCTTTGGATGCTCTTGGCTGCACTTGCACTTACGAGTGCTGATCTTGGCAATTTTAACATAGTGTAAAATGTAAGGGCGACTGTGTGTAAAGATTTTTGTATTGGCTCCTATGGTGTCAATTAAGTTGTGCTAGAAAACAGTTGAAAGTGTCCCGTACTGTTAATTTCCTATTCTGGGAAGCAAGATTTCCACAGAGCATGTCTTTTTGGGAAATGAAGTGTCAAGGTTGTTGCATACTCCTCTGCAATCCTCGTATATGTTTTTGCTGAACCTTAAAGACTTTCGATTTACCTGGAAAAAGTTACCATAAGAGACAGCAGCAAAGACAGACTTACTTCTGGCCTCTCTGATATTGTTCTTTTTCCTCCTTATTAAAATTTCAGAATAATGTAGCCTTGTAAAGGCTTTTTAATTCACCTAGTAGTGAAAGAAGTTGGATGTTTCTGCATATATGGATTTGATCCCACTATATTCTTTCTTATAGTGGAACCATTCGAATATGGGAACTGGATCTAGCAAATAGGAAAATCCGACCGACTGAATGCCAGATAGGGAAAGTGAAAAGAGTAATGATGTGCATTCAGGTAAGTTTCAGCCAAAATTATTTGACTGAACTAAGAAACACTCTACAGACTAGAGAAAATCCACGAGCTTTTATAGTAATGCTGGAAATGCCAATTACAACTGCACGATGGCAGTGAAATTACTAAGTGTTGGCTCGTGGCAGATGGTCTCCCACAGTTTCTTTATCCTGAGAGTGTTTTCAATGCTCCTGAAGAGCAGCAGCATGTATTTTAGTCACAGACTCGAGCACCCAGAAGATCCCACTTTTGCTTCAAAATACTATCTAGCTTTGGTTAGAAATTTTGCATTGCACTCAAATTAAAGGTCTTCGAGTGTGACAGGATGAAAACATTGGCTGTACCCCTTGGATGAAATCTTGGCAATACACTGAAATGAAGCTATTTATGCAGCCCAGTGCCAGGCTTGGGACAAATGTCTCCCTATCTGGACCATGATCTCTTTTTGTGCTTTGCTCTAGATGGCAGATGATGATAATGTTTTTTATGTTGGCACATCAAGCGGTGATATCCTGCAAGTGAATACAAACAACAAGGTGATGACTAAATATGGGCCCCAGAAGAAGAAGTTTAGCTCAGTGAGTACCAGCTCTGTGACTTGAATTTTTTCCTTATCCTCCTCTTCGTTAGTAACTGAAAGTAGGGCAACCTCCAGGAGAACCGTTACAAAGTTGATTCACAGACTAACCCTTTTTCTGTGCTATTAGTTCTTTGTGTCTTGGTCTTGATCCTGAATCTGAGACCATTAGTCCAGTTTCATTTGGCTCATAATTTGGGGTTTATCTGAATCTCATATATCGTCCCACAAACTCTCTTTTATAATAAATCTGGGACAAGTCATAAAAAGTGAAAAACAATGGTAAAAATGGAGTAGTTCCTGAGTTCTTTTTTTTTTAGGGAGATACTAGCTGGAGTGAGACAGAGGACATTCCTGGGAAGACTGGTAGAAGTGCTTTTTTTGAGAGGCTTTCCCACACTTACTGCTATAAGGTCCTATATTCAGACTGTACGGATTTGTTAAATTACCTGGGCTCAAATTTTCCAAGACAGCTGTTTGCCACAGGAAGACTATTTTGGAAAAACTTCAAAACACTACAACTGCGCTTAAAAAAATCCCCATCCCCCGAGACTTTTGTGTTTGTTCCCTGTACCATTCCTCCCCCTTCCCTTCAGGAGGTTGTCTTTTTGAAGTTTTGATTCTGCCACTGATGAGGCAGCGGTCTTACTGACAAAAGATAGTCTAGATAATAGAATGAAAGAGTTTATTATAATGCATATGCATAATTGGGACAAAACAAGGTTGCACAGGGTACCTTGATTCTATTGCTTTTTAACTTCTGCGTGCTTGACTTCATAACCCCAAAGTTCTTTTAACTTAGCTTTTTTTGTCTGTAATTGGGATTCACGGGTCTTGGTTGAGTGTCTTCTGAATAAGGAGCTTTTGGCCTTTCGTTGTACACGAATTCTGCATGCAGGGAGCTGTAATGATGAACGATCAGCCCCAGCTAGTACACTTGTTCTTGATTTCTCTTTATTTGTTGTCGTAAAAGACTTAGTGTAGCTTCTCGGTTTATAGCCAGTGGAGGGAGTGATATCTAAGGAATTTAAACAATGCCCTGAAAAACTTTGGGGCATAAGGTTGAATGTATTTTGCGATTCTGTTAGCAACCATGAAAATCAGCGAGCAGCAGGGGAAGCAATGCAGATGGAAGTACTGAATGTGCTGTTAGGGATGCCATGGGGAAGCTGTCCCACCAAGAAGCAGATCTTGTTTGAGAGCAAACACTTGACTAACAGGAACTGTAAGAAAAGATCAGCAGTCAACCCCAAAGAAAAAGCTGCTCCGGACTTGTTTCCCTAAACCTCCTGAACTTTGCGTGTACCAGCACGTGCATGTACAAACCATATGCGTGCCTGTTTAAAATGTAGCGGGTTTTGTGTGACAGATGTAGGCCCATATCTCTGGGGTAACTTGGAGCCACTGAATTCTTCAAAATATATTTCAATGTTTATCTGTTCCAGAAGGCTGGAGAAGTTATTACTTGTTTTCCCACTTGCATTGTAGGAATGTAAGTAATTTAATTCTGTGTGTGTATTAAGTGACAAGAACGTATGTATTTTGTTTTCCTGATGGAAACCATAAGTTTGCTGAAGGTGCGTTAGATCTCTTGTGGGTGTAGCTGTACTGTACACTGTTGTGCTGCTCTTCCAGCACTCATCCTGCAGGGTTTTGCATCCACACAGGACCCATGTCCTGGCTGATCTCTGCTGTCTCTTCCGCCAGGGTCTTGATTAAATATCACCTCCCTTTTAAATGCTTGCGTGCTTTGAGTCCTCCTACATCCAGCAGTACGTGTGCCTTGCCTAGAGTGCCTGGTTGAAGCCACCCAAGGTCCTGCGCTCCCTTGCCTTCAGGGGTGAGGGAAAGGTACCGAATGCACGTGAAACAAAGCTTCACACAAAATATACTTCTGAGGCCATCGCAAAAGAAGCAACTGAATAGGGTCATTACCAGAATGCTGTGCAATTTGGGGGTCGGAAGAGAGCCTAGAGCAGCGGCTCAAAGCCAGACCACGGTCCAGTCTGAGCTGTGAGGGGGTTTAAGCATAAGGCAAATCCATAGGAACCATGGTTTGTGACAGAGACTTTTGGAGCATCGTGAGCTTCAGCTGACTTTGCTTCTGATAGTGGAAAGCTGAAGAGAAGCAGAACCTTTAACTGTGCAAGAGACCAACAAGTTGGTAGGGAGAAGAGAAGATCCAGAAGTGGATCTTGTCACAGCTGCGTGCCAACCATGTGGATGAGACCTGAGCTGGTAGGCGTTAATCTGACTCAAACTTTCTTTTATTAGTCTTGCGTAATAGCAGCTACTTAAGATATACCACTGGTCGTTTTGGGAGAAGGAAGGGAAAAGGAGACATTCGCATTGGGTGGAAATAACAGGTAGTCCTTCCAATCTCCTCATTTATCCAGTTGCTTAAACCAGACATTTCTGTTTTTCAAAGGCAGGCTTTTCAGTAAGACGCGTGCGCAACCCTGTCAGCCCTTCTCCTCTTGCTTTCTTCCTCTGCTCCCTCCTCTCACCAGTGCAGTTTCCATATGCCCGAAACGGGAAATCCATCAGGGCAAACCTGTATAGCGGCAGTCCATGAGAAGGTGCTGGTACGTTTTATCTCCAGCTACTGTCAGATCCACTTTCATACTTTCCAGTTCTCCCTTCCCAGCTCCGTGCTGTGATTCCCTTTCCGCCCACCCATTGCACATCTCTGCATACAAATAACACCTTGTCACTAGACTGTCAACAAGCCCTCGCTGAACGCACATAGGATCTAATGTTTTGTGGCAGAAATTTCCAATTGTAGCATAGGCTTCAATGCCAAAATAGGTATTTTGCAGATGTTTTTTCAAGTCAAAACCACGGCATTTATCAAAACAGAAGTATTTGCATCCTTGTTTCTACGCAATTTAGTACCTCTTATTGCTAACCAGAGGAGAAGTGTTGATTTGTTTTCTTCCCTCCCCCCCCTGCAGAGCTGTGTGTATTTCACAAGGCATCTTTTGTGTCTTTCTTGAAAATGTACCCTGTATTAGTACTTGGAACAAAAACTCTCCCCTCTCTAGCCCCGCAAAGCAAAGCTGCCATGTTTTTTGTGTCAGAAGAGAGCCATGCTGGTCCAAGGTAGGCAGGACTGCTCCAAAGAGTGGCTTTTGGGACACGTGCTGCCTTTCCTCACCAGGCATTCCCCTGCTCCCAGGCAGGGAGCTTGGCTGTACAGCCTCCAGCAGTGGAACCGTCCCAGCCTCCCTCCCCATGGAACCATTTTCATCACTGTGTTGCAATTCTGTCTGAAAAGGTGCAGATTTGTGAATGAACGTTATCCTGTGTCTCTGAAACCCTTGTTCACCAGTCGCACCGGGGAGTTATGAGCCAGTGGCGTACTGTGAAACTCTAAACCTGGAATGCACAGCCATCCCACAATGAGCATATCTTTAAAGAAAGAGTTTAGATACTGCTTGGGTGAGGAGATGATGTTTATTGAAAATAAGTTTGGTCAACCTTAAATTAACTTTGCCTTTAGATATATAAGAATGTGTTTATTATATAGACACGATCTGAAGATTTCTTTGTTTCTGTTTTGAAGAGGAGTGGCAAATAGCTCACTGGTATGATGAAGCAACTTGTTTTCCATCTACATGAAATTAAGTTTAAGTGCATTTTTATAACATCTATAAATACTGGAATAAACAGCAAAATTAATTTTTATCCCCATCTCAGGCTTGAGGAGCTATAAGGCACCCATTCAGATGCACGAGTGCAAATGCATTTTCAGAAATAGTTGGAGTGATTTGCATTGAAAAAAAATAATATTTAAAGGAGGTGCACTGGAAGACTTCATGGAGCGCTCAAGAGCTTTGCAAGAGATCAGAATGGGACAAAGAGCAAGTATCCCTGCAGGGAAGGGAATGGGCAGGCTGGATTTTTACTGGTATTTTCATTTGCAATCATACTTCAAAGCCGTGGTTTCTTTTTTATAAGAAGTAAATAATGAATGGTGCTATTTTTAACCTCCTACATTAGACTCTGCATTTCATCTACAAGGCAACCGGCAATATATAAAATAGAGTATTCATCGCATCGTTAACATGAACTGCTTGACTCCATGAATAACAACTGCAACTTCTAAAGCTATCTGTTTACTCCTGGTGAGTCAAAGAACAGGCTGGACAAGAAAGAAGCACAATTGTCAGGTTAAGGTTGAAATCAAACTCTGATGATTTTGAGAGCCCGGCAATGAATCTTGGCCACTTTAAGGGGCTTTTTTTTCTGTCTTAATAATACCTGATTCCCTCTCAAATTGAAGAACCAAATAGAATACCTCAGAAGAAATCAAAGCAGTCTTGGCAGTGCTGCGAAAACTTTAATTTATTAGCAAGCAGCAGGGAGCTGCAATCAGATAAACTACGTAGTCGTAGGTTTGATTTCTAATGCCGCCACCTGCCATAATGCTAACCGCAAAGGGCTTTTGAGGTGGAAGTCTTTTACAGGAAAAACTGCAAAATAGCAGATCAAAAGGCAGTTGATGGGCCTGTGATAACAGGGGACTCGCAAAATGCTGCCAGCACCTCATAGGAAATTTTTAAAAACATTGTTGAGAAACAGTTCTGCTTGTGGATCGTATTTCTAATTAAAAAGAATGCCTTTGTTCTCGTGCTTTTGCGAAGAGTATTTGCATGAACCCTGGCTTCCTGCCTGGTAGTGTTGTGATAGTGTGGCATAAAATCCTCTCTGGAGCTTGTGTTTTTCACAGTGCTCGGTCCTGGTATTACAGGAGGCTGTGGATGTGGTGCTGGTGGAGACAGACTAATGAAGAAATCCAGTGCAAATAAATTCCAAATCAGGAAATTTATTTTTTTATATATTTTTTTTCTGCAATCCATATTTATTTGCTCCTGAAGTTAAATAGTCCTTAGCTCATGTGTAGGTAGGTGCAAGGCTGTCTGGGATGTCAGCACTGGAATGTGTGGTTATATATACGGTGATTGCTATTTTTTTCTTCAAACAGTATAAGCAAGACTTTAAAAACAACCAGTTGCTTCTGTGCGGTCAGATAATTGAACCGAAGTAATTTTTCCAAATTCATCAGACCTTGTCTGTGGCTTTGCAACATCCTTTCTGGCTTGAAATAGCTGAAACGTCCATTTTGTTTTCTCCTCATTCTTCACTTCTTCTCTATCCTTCCTTACAGCTTCAGTCCTTTCCATGCAGAAAATCAAAGCTTTCTGCCTTTCAGTCTTTTAAACACTGAAAGTGTTTAAAACTCCAGAAAATTTACTGGGGTTAGGCGATATTAACGCTTGAAAAGAAGAGGAACACTGGGTGGTGTTGCTTAGATGTCAGACTTTATGATAAAGTGCTGACACCTGTATTTGTTCAAAAATCACAGGGCAAGCGCATAACAGTGAGTTCTTCCTAAGGAATAAATGCAGAATTATTCTGATTTGCCTCTTGCTTATTTGAGGATTCACTTCTTCATGCTTTCACAGCACTAAATGCTAAATGTGAGCCTTTTTTTTCCCAGAAAGAACTCCACCAAACAGAAATTATTGTTGTCACATAATGGCTCTATGAGCTCAGGCTTAAAGGAGAAAAAAATCTTAATGTTGTGAAACTGCCGGTACTATCACAACAGTTGGCAATACCATGTGTAAACCTCGGTGGTGGCAAATGTTACTGGAGTCTATCTTGGAACTCTCAAGCTCAGCAGACTCCTTACAGGTCACGGGGAGCCTGGAGCTGCTCCCAGCTGGCCCATCGGACCTGGGACAACGGAGGGCCATGAGTTTCTGCCCTCGTGGTGAGAGTGGAACTGCCTCTTGTACACGCTTCCTTCGTGGCAGAGCTTAGTTTTCAGTCCAAGGTTTGATGGCGTAAAGCCTCCTTTATGTCCTCTTCTTGTTTCTTTCAATTTCACTCATGCATGTGTTCTGCCAAGCTAGTAGGGATATATTTCTGGGTAAACATATGAAGATTTAACCCTACAGTAGTAGCTCTGCCCCTCTTGCAGCCTATTTTGGGGTCTCTCAGATTTCCAAGAATTAATCTATTGTCTCTTATACGGGAGAGTACCATTACTTCACAGGTAGCAGAATTGAAGCAGGGACTGACTTTTCTATACTTGAAATTTTGTGGCAAGGCTAAGGGCTGGTTTTGTTTGTTTGCTGGTTTTGTTTGTTGTTTTTTTTTTTTTTTTTACTGTAGTCTGATTTATCTACTAAAAAACATTACTCCTTTTTCTAATGGCTGACCTCCTGTTGATCTGCTCCTCTTAGTAAATAGCAAAAACCCATTTTGATGATGGGCTGAGTAGTTTCCAAAGTTTTTCTGTGATAAATGTGTTTCATCACTAATAGGTGGAAGATGGGATTGCATCTTCCAGACAGGGAGAGGGACTGGGACACAGAGTATCTGTCCTGGAAGGAGCTATAGGAAAGGACACTTGGGCTGAGTTTTACCCTCCGTTGTTTTCATGTCCGATAGATGAAGAACCAGTGGAAGGAAAAGTGGAGGCACTAACGCAAAGTGTGTGTATTGCTTGCTGGAACGAGGTAAGGCTATGTAGGCTCATACGTGATCCCAGCTGCTCTGAAGGATCCGTGATGATGCTATTTGCTTGCTCCTTCAAGACTCCTACTGTAGTAGTTCATATACACCTGTAATTAATAACTCTTTTCACCCTTCTCCCTCTAGAGTGTCACTCTTTAGCCTAGGTCAGTCCAAGAGTACTGATAAAGCCGTATTTGAGTGACATAAGCACTGCTATCGGGAGCATGGCAGAGACTCCGTGGTGCGGTTCAGCATGACTGCAGCAACAGAGAGTCTCTGCTTCCATCCAGTTGTGTTTTAATCCTGTTTTCTCCTAGGGAGTCACAGCTTTGCTTTTGCTGAAGACAGGAGATTTAATAGTCGGCACCGGAGGAGGGGTTGTAGCTCTCTGTAAAGGCTCAAGCTACAAAGTAATGAAGTGAGTTTGTAGATGGGAGAATCAGGAGGGTACAGGTGACATTTCCCCCAAAGGGTCACAGTATAAGAACCAATCATTTCTACATAAAGGCCTGATCCGAATAAATCTCAGTTTTTCAGTCCTGCTGACAAAATAGACCGTATGGTTCCAGCGTAATGAAGCTGAAGCAGACTGAAAATTACTGCGTGCGTTTGCACAGAAGTGAATTGCCCTACGCATCGTTCATTTTAAATGACCATTGTTTCCTTTTAGGCATTAGGAGTCAGATCCTAAATTGACTCAAAGTGAGACAGGTCTGGTGAAGTCAGTAAAAATATGCTTATTTATGCCAGCTGAGAAAGAGTAGTATTGGCCATCTAAAAAAGGGTTTGTTGGAGGACAGGGGATTGTAAAAGAGGGCTCCGCTAATTTTATAGGCACATGTGTGGAAGTGCTGGAGTACATGCAAGGCTTTTTTCTGCATACAAACCAGAAAGCTGCAGGCATCATTTCCCCGTATGCGATTTGAAAATTGGGCTCGCAGCTATTCATTTGGCCTTGTTTGAGTAGCCAACTTAAGCATACAGTTCTGCAAGCTTAGCTTTGTACAATTGAAACTATTCCCAGAAGATTTAAACTGTCGGGAAATATTCTTGAGTATGGGATATTTAAGTGCACTTGAGCAAGAATATCAACAAAGATGCTGTTACCTTAGGCCCTGGTCCAGAAAACAAAGTCTGCAAAGCACTGCCTTTGCAAGCCCTGGCAGAGTAGCAGGTGGGCCAGGCAGGATCATGTTCGTCCTGACCACGTTCTTGCATATTGATATCACAACCTCGTATGGAGCTTTTGGGGGAAGCAGGGAAAGTCAAGACTCTATAAAGTCAGGGGAAAAGGGAAGCTGGAAAATAAGTGCCTCGAGGTCAACGTCAAGCCAAAAGTCTGCTTTCTCTTAACAGGCAAATTCAGCTTCAAGGTGCTGTCACTTCCCTGACGTGTAGAGGTCAGGGTCACCAGTTCTTTGTAGGGACAAACGAGTGCCAGATTTATCGAATTAGCTACACTGCATTTAAAGAGGAGCTGATTGCTGCCTGTCATAACGAAGCCGTCCAAGACATCGTTTTTCCTTTGTGAGTATAACTGGCTGGGATGCTTTTGGCTGGCAAAGAAGTGTGATTAAGCTGCAAGTAAGGTCAGGATACCTTTTAGACACCTTTTAACCAACAGGAACCCAAAGCCTACTAACATCCTTATGTCCTGGTTTATACCCTGACCTACCAGTGAAAGGCAAGGGTGATGGTGAGCAGCTGCCTGAAAGCAGAAGGCAGCAGTTCAGTTTGAGAATTGGAAAAATCATCACTCTACAGAAAGAATTGTCAATAAAAAGACCGGAATTATTTACGTTTGGGTAACAGCAGCGATGGCAACCTCCCCCTTTCTCCTCAGGTCGGTGCTATGAGACTCGGGGCTCTTACTCTGCCAGCAGCGTGACTCCTGAAAGGCTACTTTTGGGTACCCTTTTGCAGCTACAGCTTGTAGAGGTGTCTGCTTTTCTACCCACCTGTAACAACCGCTAAAACCTGCCTATCAGAGCTGTTCAGAGGGGCTTTTGGGGTCTCTCAACCTCACGTAGGATTTTATATTTGACAGTATGGCATGTTATTTTAAATTCTAGGCTTGTGATGAGAGATGTTGAGTACAGACAGCAAACGTTCCCTTTTCCTGTATAGTAGGATCATGACACTTTATTTAAAAAAAACAACAAACCCACAATAGATTGGTTGTTTCCTCTCCAAATAGAGAATGGGAGTTTGATCCCAATTAAAGTTTTTATTTTTGGCATGTTTTTATTGCATCACTTCTTGACATGGCATAAAGGATCAGATCTTACCAAGGTGCAGCAAAGTGCACAATGCAAGAAGCCCTCCTCCCTGCTTGTCACCAGCCTGAAAAATCCACATCCTTCTAATTTAAGGAGAAAAATCATTTGGCACTTTAGGATAACCTGATGCTAGTATACCTGAGTGACACATCTGCGTCACAGAGGTATTTGGATGAGCTGGATTTAGGGATGATTGTAAGGACTACATCCTTGCATGTATGTTTAAACTTTTTATCTATTAACTGCTTTTGAACAGAGTGTATCACTGATTGGGAAATACAGGCATAATTTCTGTGTTCTGGCTTATTTCAGAATACTTCAGTTGCTGATGTTATCCTGCTTTATAAAGCGCCTGTGCAAGCTGGGCTTGAAAGGGGCCACACTTTTGTTGCACCAGTTTTCTCTGTCCTGGTTCATCTTTCCAGGCATTGATGGTGATTGTGAACAAAAGCTTGTAGTACCTTTCTAGATTTCACTTTCTGTCATATCCCTAGGATGTATGGTTTAGAGCTTATTTCAAAGCCTTCAGTCCCATAGCTTTTGAAATGCTGCGGGTCTTTTTTTATTCAAACACGTATAACAAGTATATTATGAACAGGCTTTTGCCATCATTTCTATTGCCTTCAGCGATGCTGAATAGGAATCATCCAGTAAGCAAGATAAAAAATGACATCTTTACAATATGAGGCCGCTGTTAGTCCCTGATGTTAAATCTGGGCAGTCAGCACCTCTACGCTTACTTTTGTGTCTAATATATATAACACGTGAAGTTGTTTAGAGATTGCATATGGGAAATAAATGTCACAACTTCACCTGAAGTAGAAAGAATTCTTTTAGTTTCACTGTAATTTAACTGTTTCTTAAAATCAATCTTTGAATAGAGAGCAAACCAGCGGAATTTTATGCGAGAAAGGTAATCCTACAAAAAAGGCCTTTCTCTTAACTATGGTGATCCCTATTGGGAAGATGACAGTTGCACATTAGGAACAGCTGAGCTTTGAAGGACAATTTAAGATCTGACAAAGAAAGAAGCGTTTTCTCTAGGCCTTTCCTCATGATCTCTCCTCTCTGAATTCTCCAGTGGATCTTCCAAAGTGTTCGCTACCTGCTCCAAAAACGATATTCGAGTGTGGCACACCCCAGAAAACAGGGAGCTCCTGCGCATCATCGTCCCCAGCGTGACCTGCCATGCCATAGAGGTTATGAGGGATGGCAGGAGCATCATTTCAGGTAAGGATCAGTCTAGACCCACTGTTGAGTCCAGGCTTTAAGTGTTGCTGAATTTAATAAATGTCAGTATGTTAGAGTGAAGAGAGGTTTGAATTGGGACTGGGTTTAAATTAATTCATTGCTTGACCCAAAGGCCTCTCTTCTTGCAGCTGGTCTGATGAACTTTGCTCACAGCCCCCAGTATCCTGGTGCTGCAGTGGCAGTGCCTGTGGTAGGGAACAGAGTTTTGAGACCTTGCTTGGGGTGTGAATTCCAGCAATTCAGAACTCAGTTCAGTCTTCTTCAAAAGACCTAATTCTAAAGTATTAACCTTGTTGTATGCAACAGATTAACCTGTGATGTATGTACACCACCTTTTGCATAAACCCTGCTACCCATCACCATGTGCACATTGCTTACAGAGGAACTGCTGCAGTCCTAGGGCAGGGGTGCAGTCCCCCTGTTGCTACCAAACCAATTTGCCCATAGCCAGAACCGAAAAGAAGGAATTAAACTTCAATAGTTTAATGGGGGCTATAACTCTACAACGACAGTACAGTGGTTTTGGCACGTATACTGGTGATCTAACAGGGTGGGTCTTATAAAGGAACTTAATAAAAAATGGGTTCGTTTGGAAAGGAGAGAGAGACAAGACTGTGAGGGAAGTGTGTGCGCCTGGGTAATGTTTCTTTTTATTCATCAGCCTGGAATGATGGGAAAATCCGCGCCTTCACACCAGAGACCGGCCGGCTAATGTATACGATTAACCATGCCCATAGCTTGGGAGTGACAGCAATTGCTGCTACAAGTGACTCTAAACGGATCATTAGTGGAGGAGGTGAAGGGCAGGTAATTTTTGCTTAAAAACCTGGAGCAGCTCTGTGGTCTCGTCAGAGGGCCTGCGAATTGTCTGTAACTGCTTAGTCAGAAAGTGAGCTATTCTTAGCTTTCACTCGAGCAAAGGACGGAGTTCAAAAATCCTAGCTTTTGATAGATGCAGATCTCTTGCTCTCAGAGGGCATAATGTAAACCAATGCCCTGATTTCTTCTGGCATGGCAGCCTTGGAAATCCTTCTGATGCAGAATACACTTTTAATCCTTTTCGTTCATTTGTCTCTCCCCTATATTTGGCTTATCTGCATCAGTCGTTGTTTGCAGGCCTCCATCTAACTGTGCTCTAGCACAGATTTTCTTTCTGTCATTGCTTTGGAAGTCTTAGTCCTGTCCAAATTGACCTGTACGAATTCATTTAATAGCATGAAGTTCACTTGATATTGCTATAGGGCCTATGGGGTAACTTCCTAATTTTCTGGGATGGTACTATCTGGTTTAGGTGACGATGTCAATAAAAACTCTAATAATCACTCCATTTCTAATACAGTTATGGAAACATTTCAATACAAATAACAATAAAAATCAGAAAGTCTGTTGTAGGCATCACACCTGTGCAGTTCAACAGTTGTTTTTTTTTCTTGCAATACAAACCAAGCACCGTGTACTTTGATTACTCCATGCACTTCATATAGTCATGGCCCTTTTCAGTCGGCAAAAGCGACACTCCTAATGTTTAAATAATTTAAACACAGGGCGGTTATCTATGTTAAAAGTAAATAATTAGACTTGGAAGGCTTGTGTTCAGTTTCTTGCCTTGCTTCAGACTTCCTCTCTGCAGTCTGGCAAGCGCTCAGAACCAGACATTTAATTGCACATGGATTCCTGGCTGTGACTTAACTGCTCTGCGCTTTGTTTGTGTACCCTGATCTCAAGTGTTCAGTGTGCCGTGCTGCAGAGTGTACGGGAAGTCTTGAAGAGTGAGGAATTGAACTTGGGTCTTCCAAATCTCAGGCTAATGCCCTAATCGTTGAACCATCTTTCTGAATCATTCTGCACCACAGCTCTCCTGTAGAGCAGTAACAGCAGCACTGCCTTGTCTCACTGCATAGAGACACCAGAGACAATGAGCCACTTCAGCCCTTCACTAATAAAAGAACAGTTAAGTGCCTTGGATGATTAGCGCTAGAGGATGCAGAAGGCAGAGGACCTAGATTCTGTGTCAGCACACGCAGAATGGCACAGGCTCTGGTTAGTTGATCTCTGAATTGAAAAAGAGAGCTGAGACAGAATTAAAGCTAAAGGTTGGGTAAGTAGAAATGAGAACTGCAGGGGAGCACTGGCAGTATTCATTCGGAACACAACAAAGGTGTTCTGAAATGCTAATGGTTTCGTCAAAATCAGTCATCTGAAAGCTGTGAGTTTCAGGGTTGCTTCAGGGGTCTGGATGCTCTGATCATTTAGCAAGCAGGAGTTGGACATCCAGATCCCGCAGGTAACTCAGCATCAGGCTTGAAAACGTGGAAGGTGGTCAGCTCTCTCTGCTTTTGATGTCAGTGTCTAAATTTTCACTAGGATTTGACCTTAGTGAAATGTAAAAGCAAAAAGATATCATGAAGTTTGGCACTAGTGGGACAGTAAATGTAAGGTGTGAAGGATGGAGTCCTCAAAGCAGAAAGATTTTTGCTGTTACTACCACTGGAAAAAGAGGTGCTTTCAGGCACACGTTTCACATCAAAGATTTAAAGAGCTGTTTTGTATTTACTTACTGGCATTATATGTAGCACAAATAGCAGGTCCCTTTCTTATATTCCATTGCAGAAGCCTTGCTCTTTGGTCTTTAAGGCACTGCTGGAAATATATCATGGACTAGATGCTTTTTCCTGATTGAGAGAGGAATAAACTGGAGCATGGGAGAGGGGGACTCGGCAAAAACAAGGTCAAGAGTTCCTGAACCAAGGGGTTACACTCTCAAGAACTTGGTTCACTTTTATGAGTAACCTGCAGGAATAACCCACAGGAAAACAGAGACAGTCTGTTGAGATTCAGTTCCTGTATGTGTTATAAAAAAAAAAGAGTTCAGGAAAGACGTAGGCATCCTCCTGAGCTCAGTCGGGACCAGGTAGTACAAGAGCAGGTGTTTGTTGCTGATTTTCAGGTGAGGGTCTGGGAGATTGGCGAGAAGACTCACAAACTGGTGGAAGTTCTGAAGGAGCACGTATGTGCCGTGTCCTGCATTAAGATTAAGAAGAATGACCAAGAGTGTGTCACAACCAGCCTTGATAGAACATGCATCGTCTGGGATATTGTGTAAGGAGACAGATAAGTATAATATAATAGTAATTATATAGTATAATATAATACTATTATAATATATTATAATACTTATAATATAAGTATTGTAAGTATTTGGGACACCACATAGCCAGGAGGAGGGAAAAAGAGCATTAGGAAGTAAAAATTACTAGAAAGAGCAATCAAGTCAGGGAATGTAGAACCTCCGATGCTAGAAACTTTTCAGAAAAGTTTTGACAAACATTTGTCTCAGGTTCTTTTCTTGTATTGGATCCTGCTTGGCCAAGGGGGTGGAGCGAGTGATTTCCTAAGTTTCCAACTAGCTCATTTTTCCAGCGCTTTATGACTCTTGTTGAGCTATTGCGGATCTGCACACTCTGCACTGTGCGAAGGAAAAGGAAGTGGTTGCGTAGGGAACAGCACCTAGAAAGCATTCTGGATTAAGAAATTTCATTTCATGTGACAGCAGATCAAAAGTCTTATGAGGCAGCTGTGATGGGGAACGGAAGTGATGACCACAGTACACTTCCTGAAACCCTGAACTCAGACCAGTACCTGAAAATACCCAAGTAGAACGAGAGATCTGATGTATATATAGCACAGGCAGAGATAGTTCAGGTAGTCGAAGTTCATTTTTTGACCGTATTGCTCTATCCTGTTTTGTGGGTGTTTTGCAGGCGTTTTATAAGAAAACAAATGTTTCTAGCCAACACATTGTTCAAATGTGTGTGTTACCATCCTGAAGAGTACCAGATAATCACCAGCGGAACAGACAGAAAGGTAAGCAAAACTGCAGGAATTCTGTTTGCCGTAATTCCAAAACCAAAGTGTGGGGCTTGTTACATGATGAAACTCCTGTACCTCCACAGAAGTTCGTGTTACAGGGCGGTGCTGAAATCTGTGTGCTGTTCATGCACAGCTGAGCTCTCCTCTCTGGTCTGCTCTCTAGATTGCCTACTGGGAAGTGTTTGATGGCTCAACAATCAGGGAAGTGGAAGGGTCTGTATCGGGTACCATCAATGGGATGGACATCACATCAGATGGGGTGTACTTTGTCACAGGTGAGTGGGTGGATGAAATTAGAAAGAGGAGGTCATTTTAAGAGCAGGAAAAGGAAGGCAGTGAACCAAGAATCTCAGTAAAGAAAGAAAAAAATAGGACAAAGGGAGGGGTCAGCTAAAGGGGATAAAAAAATGAATCACTGAAGAAAAATACTTAGAAAAAGGCTGTGGTTCAGACTTGGAAGATACAATGGTTCAGTCCTGCAAGGTGTAATGTAAAGGTGAAGACAATCTTCAAACATCTCCAAGGGAGGAATGCAGGGTTTCACCTTGCCCTGCTCCTCATGTAGTTTGGTGGTGGTCACCGTGCACTTGAAGGGTTTGTTCGGGTGCCCTGCTCCAGAAGCCTGGCACTCGCTGTTGGTTTGCAGGTGGGACTGACTCCAGGCTCCATTCAGCCTCAGGCTTACACATTCCTCACCACCGTGACTTCTCTTCTGGGAGCCTAGCAGTAGCGTAGACGAGCCATGGTACCGTGTATAACAACTGTAGTTAAAACCCACAGATTTGATGTCAGCACCAGTTCTTTTAGATTAACCTCTTAAACAAATGTTGGTCGAGAGCCTTTTGAAAGTCCTCCGTATTACTGGTACTGATTGCTGGCCATAGCTCACTGTGATCTGCTGGTGCAGGCCCTGAGCAGCGCTGGACACTGACTCTCTACTTCAGTTGAGAAAAAGTCATTTTTGCCATAATGCCCAAAACAAGGTGTCCCACTCTTCCTAAACAAAATGAATGCCTCGGTATTCCCCTGCCTGTGATCTGGGAACACAAAGCAGCAGAACTCTGTGTAATCGTTTGTTCTTCTCTTGTGCCCAATGCAGGTGGTGAAGACCATCTGGTGAAACTGTGGGACTATAACGAGGGTGCAGTGACTCATGTTGGAGTGGGCCACAGTGGCAACATCACCCGTCTCAAGATCTGCCCTGAGAAGAAGTACATTGTGAGTGTGAGTGCAGACGGTGCCATCCTGCTCTGGCAATACCCAGACTTGCACTGACAGCTGGCACAGGAGCTGCTAGGCTGCTACTTCCTCGCCCAGTCCCAGCGATCCTTTTCTCTCGCCACTGAAGTTGTTTTAAAGCATTTGTACTATTAGAGGAGATACTATTTTTATTCTCTCTGGTATGCGTTTACCAGATCCTTCAGATGTCCTTTCTAGCAGTGAATAAATAGGTCTGATATTTTTTTTTCAGGAGGGCTACGAATTTGCTGTTTCTTTTAGATTGGTGTGAAAGGATTCATCACTTCGGAAAATCATCTTGGCTGTTGTTACAACACTTACATGTTGTTACTGCCACCTTTCCTGGTAGTCTCCTAGCGTAGTCTTACTTGTATGTCTGCTCATTTGTGGGCTCTCTCTTGCTTTCACGTGGTCTCTCTTTCTCTTCCCTACCCCCTTCTGTCCCTTCCTTTAATGAATAACTTGTTGTGTAAATTCAGTCTTCTGTGTTCATTTTCATTTGTCTGGTCCTGATTAAGGAAAAAGCCCTCGGCTCCAACTCGGGCGTTTAACTGGGAAGCTCTTTTTGAATCAAGCTTTTAAATCGCTGTTCTCAAAGGAATACGAGGACATTGGGGCTCCTTCGTTTGCGGTGTCCAATTTAAAACTCTCTGCAGGGGCCTGGTTTTCAAGAGTGAGAGTGCAGTCATTTCTAAAAATGCCTGCATGTTTCCAGCTAGACACACTCAGATTCCTGGTTCTTGGCCTAATTTTTCAAACAAGCTCCAAATTTTCATGAAATATGTATTTTGTCTGAGAATGAGGACCCAGTATCATATCTGCAATTACAACCAACAGCTCTCAAGATGCTGTTTGTTTAAATCTCAGTGTAGGCAGCCAGCCTGTGAAGCGATGCAAGTGCAGTAAATATTTCTTTTGCAGATATTGAAGGCCTGTGAGAATTCTGTCATAAACTAAAATGGTAGCAAAATCTTGCATTCCTTAAAATATTAAGGCTTACAGGTGTTTTAGTTAACCGAGATGGTGATTTAAAGGCAGTGTCGGCTCGATACTGTCATACCCGTATTGATAGTATTAGCTGTTCTGGTAGGCAGTGGGGGATGGCAATATAAAGGTATTGTTGGTTATTATTCTTTATATGCCACTAAAAATGTTTACTGCTTGTAGCACAATAAGGGTGGATCCTTTTGGACTGGCTTGGAGGGTATCTGCGCGCATACGTTGTCCATCAAACACTGTGCAGGTCCTGTTCCTTCTGGTTGAAATATCCCTGTTCTTACTAATGGAGTCTTGAACGAAGGAATTAAGTCATTCCTTCCTCTTTTTCTCTGGAGTCAAGACTTGATGCTGTGCAGTGATAAACGCTCCAGCAGGTTTTACAAGCTCCACAGCAATGCTCGCTGTGGCTTGGAAGGCAAGATCAAACCACTGGAATGTGGGATGGAGAGGCAAAACATTTGAGCTTGTGCTAGGGGAATGAAAACAGAAGCGGAGCCTGCGAGAACAAACCCGGCCGTTCCGGACACCCGTCTCGCCACTACCTCCCTGTGCTCTCCAAGGTGCGGGGTTTTAAGATGCAGATAACTCTGTGGCAGAGTCCCACGTCAGCAAAGCAATTCCCTTCCCATCAGATCACACCAAACCTGTCATTACAGGTGGGAGGAGAATCCACGTACCCGTTGGGGAGCCAAAATCCTGTTTCGGTGTGGCTGTTCCTGGGGTGTAAGGACCAAAGCCCTGCGCGCTCCTCCTGCCCTAACGGGTTCTTCATGGCTCGGAGGCAGCAAAGCGAGACAGGGTGTGCTGACTCACCTGGCCACGGTCACCCGCTGACTCTGTGGAGGACAGGAGTTGGCACGCTGAGAGTGAAGGCTGGTAAACCACACTTTCTGTTTGTGACAGCCAGCCGGGAGGCTCAGGCCCTGTGTCTGTCACCTTACGGATTTGAAAACTGGGAGCGCAGAGTCTTTGGAGAAGTCCTCTCCTGCCCATCTTTCTTTTCAGTGTGAAGTGGCATCGCTTTATCAAAACCAGCCCAAATTTTAAGTGTGGACGCTGGCTGAATTCGCTTGCTCCAGCGTAGCCAGCCGATGTAGGTCAGCGCTNTAAAGATCATCCAGTCCCACCCCCCTGCCCTGGGCAGGGACACCTCCCACCAGCCCAGGTTGCTCCAAGCCACGTCCAACCTGGCCTTGAACACCTCCAGGGATGGGGCAGCCACAGCTTCTCGGGGCAACCTGCACCAGGGGCTCACCACCCTCACAGGCAAGAATTTCTTCCTAATGTCTCATCTCAATCTCCCCTCTTCCAGTTTGAAGCCATTCCCACTCGTCCCATCACTCCATGCCCTTGTAAAGAGTCCCTCCCCAGCTCTCCTGGAGCCCTTTAGGCACTGCAAGGGGCTCTAAGGTCCCCCTGGAGCCTTCTCTTCTCCAGGCTGAACACCCCCAACTCTCATGTCGTGCAGCTGTAGGGGTGGATGATTTGGGGCACTGCCCCATACACTCTGTAGGAAATAGAGGTGATAAGCAATAGGCTGTGACTGCAGGCGGCTGTGTGACCTTTCAGGCTGGTAGTATATTTGGAAGAGATGGGCCCCTGTGGCTGAGCCAGGCGCTCGCAAGCTCACCCACCTCCCAAGCAGTGCTCTCCTACGCAGCAGCTCGGCAGCGCTCGTTCCCCCAGCTCAGCCTCGCACAGCGCATCTCACACCAGTACGAAGAGCTGTACCCGCTCCTCAGCAGCACAGCTGGGGTCCCCAGGGAGCCCCCGGAGCTTTACAAATGGATGTGACCTACATGAATACCGCCGAGAAGCAGACGTGCAGAGCAACCTGCGCTGCTCTTCCGCCAGAAGGCAGGTTGTATTTGGGAAACGAACTGCAGTCACAAATTTCCCTGTTCTGCGTTTGCTTGATGGCAGGCACATTGTATTTTACAGCGTGAAGGTATTCATTACTCTATCATTAGTCATGAAGAACAGCCCGGTTAATAATGGAGATCTAGAACGCTGGTGCACGGAATCAGCCCTAACGAATGTGCTATTGCCATAAAGCGCCGTGGAGTCAGTGCCGCCCTCTTCGCCGAGGCAGAGGGAGCTGATATTGCTCCAGTCGTATCGGCAAAAGCAGAGGTGGCACTGGCCGGAGATGTGTTTGGGTACCCCTCGCATTTGCTCCTGACGTCTCTGCCCGTGTATCTAGCTGAATTCTCGTCAGGAGCGGCCCAGGGCAGGACAGAAACGCACGGGCACCGTGGTTGCACCGACCTCCCTTATGCTGCCGTGATCGATGCCAATGATGTTAAAAGTGGAGTTAAATTCTGGTCCCTCTGGGCCTGGGGGAGGGGGCATGAAGGGGATGTCAGGGAAAGTCAGGCAAGTCCTAGGTTTTGGAAATGGCTTTATAATCCTTACTGTTAGGGGAAAAAGAAAAGAAAGTTATGTTAAATGGACTGCAGTGATGCCTGCCTCTCGGTGAACGTAGTTGGCGGCTTTACGGCATTGGGCCAAGAGGTGGGACACACAGGTTTCTAGCTGTACCATCAAGTCACAGCGCGACGCTGGGCTCGGAGCCCCTTCCCACCAAGACTTTGGCTTCCAAACCCCTGGCTGCCAGCCCCGTCTGTGAGCTGCTTTCTCCTGGGCTCAGGCCAAGGCGCCCGCTGACGTACAGCCCTGCAGGAAGGCTTGTATCGCCCTTCTCGCCTTCCCGTCCCGGCACGAAACCTTCCTGGTAAGGTTTTTTAACACACTGGCAGCTGAAGTTATGGTTTTTTGGTTGTTGATTTGTGCATCCCTCAGCAATTTATGGCATCTGCTTGTATGGAAATGAACGCCCTGGTGCTCATCCCCGCGGGTGCACAGCTGGGCTGGGCTATCACGCTAGGACAAAGGGCAGCCCAGCTCTGGGCTCCACATGGGCAACAAGCTCCCGGGTAATTCACAGAATCACAGAATGGTGGGGGTTGGATGGGCCCTCTGGAGCTCCCCCAGTCCCTCCTGCTGCCAGAGCAGGGGCACCTCCAGCAGTGGCACAGGACGGCGTCCAGGTGGGGTTGGAATATCTCC
>VZSZ01011439.1:1503-13753 GCA_013398815.1 Ibidorhyncha struthersii | reverse complement strand
CCCCCCCCCCCCTTTTTTTTTCTTTTTCTTTTTCTAAAAATCTGCCTAAATAAGCTTTTTAAACCAGAGCTGAGTCTGTGACTCATTTTGCTAGAAGCCCCTCCGCGGTGGCCTTGCTCCCTCTGCTTGTACTGGGATGCTGGTACCACAGAGTGGGGCCGGGGGCCGGAGGGGTCTTGGCTCAGGGTGTTTACCGGTGATGCTCTCGAGGTCTGATCTCTGTTCCGGCAGGTCCTGGCATGCTGGTTAAAATCAGCACGGATGGTTGGGGTTTAACTGTGTCGGCTGGTTAAAATAGACACGGATGGTCGGGGGTTCTCCCTCCCCGTGCTTGTTTTGGGGCTGAGATCCCCAGATTGTCCTTTCCTGTTCAGCTCTGAGCAGCCACCGCCAGCCCGGGCTCAGAGAAGGGTCCTTGGGGACCCCCAGCTCTGCCTTTTGGGGTGTTCCCCGGCCTCCCTCCCTGGGCTCCCCGCAGGGAGTGGGTTTCCCAGTCCTGTGCGTCCTTCTCTTTCATGCTCAGGGACCCATCCTGGCTCTGCTGGTGCTCGGGGACCCAGCCTGGGACCGCTGGGCTGGGAGCTGGTGATGGACCCGCTGTGGGTGCCACCGAGGTGGGTCTTGGAGGAGAGACCCCCTCTGAGCCGGCAGCGCTGCCACACCAGCCACCCCACGGGGCCCCCGCCTGCCCACAGATCCCGTCCTGGCTCACAGCCCCACAGCATTTCCAGCCACTCTCTTCCTACCGCAGCCCCTGGTGAGGGGGAATCCCCCTGTAAGGGTATCGTGTCGCTTGCCTAACTGTGAAATTAATGTTAATTAGCCAAAATGCTGTGGCGTGACGGTGGCTGGTGCGGGGCAGGTGCAGAGATTAGGGCCTGATCCAGACGTGGGCGGGGGGATGCTCCAGTCGGTGCCACGGGGACCTGGGCTTTTGGGGCAGGGCACCCAGAGGGAGCATCATGGTGGTTTCATCGCCCTCGTGCCTGCTCCAGGCCCGATTCCGTGCCGTGCATGGAGCTGCATGTCCCTGGGGGAGAGGAGGGGAGGGGACAATGGGGGGGATGCACTGGGGAGCCCCGTCAGCACCTCTCGGGGACCACTTGTGGGGCCGGGGGGAAGGAGGAGAGGGGGTGAGCGGAGGGCAGCCCCGGGCGGGGGGGCTGGCAGGGCTCTGGGAGGAGGAACAGAGCCTGGCAGGGCAGGCAGCGCACCCCCCCAGCACTACCCTTAGGATGGGGGGCTGGTGGGAATCCCCGTCATGTGGCTCCATCGGGGACATCTCTGGTCTCCCCTCCCTGGTGTTACCTGCTCAGCTTCAGTTGGAGGGTGCTGAGCGCCGGGCCCCGATGGGATGATCCAGTTTGGGGATGCTGGAGGTTTGCTCAGGGGCTTTCCTCCTGCCTGGGCGAGCAGGGCGGGCAGGGCTGGCAGCTCCCCTGCCCACGGGCCACACGTTTGCTTTACTGTACGAACAGCCCTCCTCTCTTCTAGGGCCTCTGGTGGTTGGGCTGGCACCACCAGCATCGCCGGGCTGGGGAAACTGAGGCACGGGGAGGCACTGGGCTGGCGGCTGGTGATGGGGCGGCAGGGGCAGGCAGGGCCTGGGGGGAGAGCTGCTGCCTGCCAGGTAATCCCAACACTGGGAATCGCCTTCCCCTGGGTGTTACACCGAGTTGATGCCGTTGGAGTGTGTGGGGCAGGTGACGCCGGTGGGTCCCCGTGGGCTGCGCTTGCCCATATGGGCTTCATTGGGGTGAGCCCCATCCCCTCCCCTGTCCCCTCCCGGCCTCATCTTAGCAGCTGAAAGCCAGGAGACCACGGTGATGGACCATGGAGCTGCTGGCTTGGCTGCGTGTGCGGTGTCCTCACTGCTCTGCTGTCCCCAGGGTGGCCGCGGTGTCCCTGCGGAGGCAGGATGAGGGCAGACGCTGTTGCAGGCAGGAAGCAGGGATGGGGTTTTGTGATGGGTTCTAACGAACCGGCCCTTCGTTATTGCCGGGCAGTGCGACCCGCGCCTCAGCGCCCTCCCTGCCCGTCTCTTGCAGAACATCGTCTCCAAGCACAGCTCGCAGTTTCGGGGCAACGCGCAGCACGACGCCCTCGAGTTCCTGCTCTGGCTGCTGGACCGCATGCACGAGGACCTGGGCGCCGCATCGCCCGCCCAGCACACCCGCGTCTCCGAGGAGGTGGGTGGCCCTGGCCGGGGTGGCCGCACACCCTGGCTCAGGGGAGGGTGTCCACGCCAGGTCTGGGACTGGGGAAGCTGAGATGTCCTGGGAGGGGGTAGTCTGGAGTTGTCCCCCCCCACCCCCACCCCCGTATGGGATGGGGNTGGGGGGCTGGGCAGGGTAGTCAGGGGGGCTGGGAGTGCGTTGGGGGGGTGTCAGCAGGGGCCCGTCCAGCTGAGCGCCCTGGTTCTGGTGGGCACCCTGGTTCTTGGGGTTGCTGGGTCAGGAGGAGATCCAGCCCCCCACCGCCGTCCCTCCCCGCCTCCAGCTAAGCCCGCTGTAATTACGGGGCTCGGCGGCTTAGCTGCTGGCAAAACGAGTAATTAAGTCTCCCTCCATCCATCTGCGCTCATGGCGTCGCCCTGGCCCTGCCTGCCGCCTGCCTGCCAGGGTGCTGCCTGTTGTGGCGGATGGATTTGCGCAGCCGGCGGTTGCCGCGGCGGTTCGGCGCAGCAAAATACTGTCCCCGCTTTGGGGGTGATGCCCGTCTTGGGGATGGGGATCCCAGGAGCAGCTTCACCGTCCCTATCCCCAGCTTGGGGCTTGGTGGCTGTGGGTTGGGGACCCCGCGGGTGGCCCCTGCCCGGCCTGCAGCCTTCACGGGCGCAGCTCCATCCCGAGGGGGAGAGCTCGGCTGCGGTGCCCATCTCCGAAGCCTCTGGTCGGGGCAGTTCTGTGGCTTCCAGCCCTTTTTGGCTGGGGGACTGCAGCCATTCCTGCACCAAGCTGAGCCGTCCTCAGCCCTGCCCGCCTTTCCCTGGAGGCATTTACATCCCTCAGGTTGTTTGGAAGAGCCCGGCATCAGGCAGCACCCCTTGCTCCCTTGTTGAATGCGAGGTGCCAACGTGTCCCACGGGCCATGGTGTGACACCGGCCATGGTGTGACACCGGTGGTGTCCTCAGCTGCCCACGCTGGAGGCAGTGCTGTGGCAATGCCCGGAGCGCGCGCGCCTGGCTCCGGGAATGAGACTTTTTGTGTCCCCCCCCAACATCCTCGCTTTGGCTCAGCCTCCCCCAGCCCCTCTCTGCGGTCTCAGCCCATTTTGGGGGGTGCCACCCCAGTGGCACCTGTGTGCCCATGTCCCTGGGGAGGGGCTGTCCCATGGGGCTTGTGAGCCTGAATAATGGCTTTGAAGTGTCTGGGGGGAGCTGGGCACATGCGCCTGTCCTGGTTTTGGGTAGCACGGGCTGGGGGAGGAGGGCTTGTGCAGATACCGAAGGGTGGGGATGGGGGGGACGGTTCACGCCAGGTCAAGCCTGTGCCAAAGGCTCCACGACCGGAGAGCTCAGCGGGTGGAAAGTAGAAGACCAGGAGGCTGGTGGTCCAGACCACGGAGCCGGCCGGGCTGGAGGGGTGGGAATACCCTCCTGGCTGTCCGATGGGTGCCCACGAGGTGTCTGCCGTGGCACCCAGAGGGCTCTGGGGCCACCCGGGTGGGGACCAAGGCTTGGCTGCCGGAAAGTCCCCTCTCTGCCACACCAGATGGACCCCGGCCCCGGGCAGGCTGTAAGGACACGTCAGGCTCAGCAGGACCTGGTGCCAGCAGATGGCACGAGGAAAATCCGCCTCCCAGCCAAATACCTCGTTGATTTTTCAGTCTTGCTCGTCGTGACACCAAAAACTCCTTTTCTTACCCCAAAACAGCCCAGTCCTTTCTCATGCTACTGAGGCTCCTTTCTGCAACGTCTCTTTTGCCATCGGGCTCCATGCGCTCCTGTCCAATGCGCATGGGGGCTCCCGGCAGTTCCCGGGGCAGTGGGCAGGCAGGATGTGGGCAGCGAGGTGTCTCCCCACCAGGCAGGTTTGGCAGTGTGACACCGTCACATCCCAACATCCCTGTTCCCTACGGAGTGGAGCAGAGGGCCTGGCTGCTCTTGGGGTGTCCTGGGTGTGGGGTACATCTCACCTCCCACAGCCGGTGCTGGCATCCCATGAATTTGCCAAATTGAGCCGAGCATCCAGCCTTTCCTCGGGATGGAGGAATGGACCCTGTGCCAGTCATGCAGCGAGCGGCAGGGACGCAGGCGGCCTGCCAGTGCTGTCCCCGGTGTCAGTCCCTGCTGAGAACAGGGAGAGCAGAGGCCGTGCCTCAGTTTCCCCAGGCACCAAGCAAGGGGGATCGAGAAGAGGGCTCACTCATGCCGGGCTCCTCACACACCCCGTGGCAGCGTCCAGCCCAAGGAAGAGCGGGTTTCTCTTGGGGAAGGGGACCCAGTGTTGCTCCTGTGGTTGCTCAGGGACGTGCCATGGGCTTGTGAGGGGGAACGGGTGCAGGCACCCAGCCGGGCGCTGTGGTGCCTCAGGGAGCTGGGAACTGCTGGATCAGGCCCGGAGAGAGGTAGGATGTCTGTGGTGTGGGGAGAGGCAGTCACCCCACCGGCTGGGGCTGACCCAGGGGGACAGTGACATGGGGAGGTGGCCAGGGGATGGTTCGACAGTGGAGCAAGCGCTCCCCGGGGCTGCCTTCCCTGCCAGCTCGAGGGATGCTGGTGGAATGGTACTGCTCCCACTGCCTGCACTGGACATGTGGCCCCTGAAAGCCCATCTCTGGGGCAGCGGGTTGGGGTGCTGGGTGCTGTGCCGAGTGCCGTAGAATCACAGAATGGTTTGGGTTGGAAGGGACCTTGAAGATCATCCATTCCCACCCCCCTGCCCTGGGCAGGGACACCTCCCCCCAGCCCAGGTTGCTCCAAGTCCCGTCCAGCCTGGCCTTGAACACCTCCAGGGATGGAGCTTCCGTGCCTGGGCTTGGGGTGCCGTGCCTGGGTGCGCTGCCTGGGCTTGACGTGCCAGGTGCCACGCTGGGGAAACGCGCAGCGGCCGGGCTGCTTTTCGGGGCGGCGCTGGCAGCCCCGCGCTGGCACGCCTGCCTGGCAGGGCATTGCGCCAGCAATGCCTTATTTTAGCTCCCTGGTTCTGGCAGGTTGCGTGTGGTTAATTTGCAGCCGGCCGTGTTTGCCTCAGGTGGGTGCGTGCGCAGGAACGTGCGCACCCGCTCTGGGAGCTCAGCCCGCAGACACACGGACATGCACACAGACATACACACGGACACACACACAGACACACAGGCACCGTCTCGCTGCAGCGTCCCACCGTTTCGCCCACCCACGCCACTGCTCCCCGCAGCATGGCCGCTCCCAGCACCCATGGGTGTGTTTGCCGGCACAGTGGGTGCTATGGGCACCTCCCTGCCAGGGTTGCCAACCCTGCAGGCGTGTGCCTGTGGGTGCTGGGGCTTCTTGAGGGGGGGGATGTTGTGGGGTGACCAGTTTCCCCCGCCTTGTCCCAGCCTTCCCCTGGCAGAGGTGCCCATGCTGCGGTGTGGATACATCAGCCCAACCGGCTCACCCAGGATTTCCCTCCTGGAGCATTTCAGCTGGGCTCCAGCATGTTCCCGGCTCCAGTTCCTCAGTGTGCAGAAGCTCCGGGCACTGGGGCTGCGGCCGGTCAGATGGGACATACCCCAAAATTTCCCCAGGAGAAGGCACGCAGGGAGCATGGCAGTGCTGGGCAGCGGGTGCCAGGCAGGGGTTGCTCCGGCATCACCTTCAGCCGTGGAGACACTGAGTCTGGGCTTGGTTCACTGGAACGTGTCCCCAACCCCTTTAGGGACATGGTTTAGCGATGGACTTGGCAGTGCTGGGTTAACGGTTGGACTTGATGGTCTTAAAGGTCTTTTCCAACCTAACTGATTCTATGATTCTATAAGAAGGGTGGAGGGGCACCCTGGTGCATCGCTCACCCCACTTGTCTCTTGCCCCCGCAGCCCAGCGAGGACGGGAGCGGCGGTGCCGGCAGCTCCCTGCCACCCGCCCAGCATCCCCGCGGGCAGAGCTTCGTGCAGAGCCACTTCCAGGCGCAGTACAGGTGAGCGGGGAGGGATGGATCCTGCCCGGCTGGGGGCTTCATCCTCCTGAGAGCCCCGGGCAGCGCTGGAGGGGCTTTGCTGGTGGGTGGCCGGACTGTTCGAGCACAGGGAAGGGATGAGCTGGGGAGCACTCAGCCCTGCAGAGAGGCTCCATGCATCCATCCATCCATCCATCCGTCCACCCATCCATCCGTCCGTCCATCCATTCACCCATCCGTCCATCCATCCAGTCACCCACCCATCCATCCACCCATCCGTCCATTCACCCACCCATCCATCCATCCGTCCACCCGTTCACTCATCCATCCATCCATCCATCCATCCATCCATCCATCCATCCATCCAGTCACCCATCCAGTCACCCATCCATCCAGTCACCCATCCATCCATTCACCCATCCATTCACCCATCCACCCACCCATCCATCCATCCTGGGGATGGGAGCTGTTTCCCGCACTGGCAGTGCAGCTGTGTGTAGGAGTGAAACACTGAGCGAGGGGTTTCAGGACATTTCTTACTCCGCTTCAATGCCAGCAAATATTTTTACCAGTGCCAAAAAAGACACGGGGAGGGTCGGAGCCTGGATCGCTGTGGCAGTGCGTGGGATGTCCTGCCCGGTCCCCACCCCTGTCTCATCCCCAGGGCTCCCAACAATTAGCTGGGAAGCTCTGGGAGCAGCAAAATTAGGCTAGAGCTGTGTTTTATGTGCATGGTGCAACGCTGGTGGCATTGTCCGGGCTGTGCGGGTGCAGTGGGGTGGGGGTGACGGGCCAGGCAGCTCTTGGCCAGAGGAGGCAAATTGCTTTTAGTACAGACTGATCCCGAGCAGGGTCTGAACCGCATCCCGGGGGCGGGATTTTGGTGTGGGTGGATGCCTGATCCTTGGGAGGTGACAACAGCCACATCCAGTGTCACCTCCTGGCATGGTCACAGGCAGGGGCAGAACCCACCACGCTCCTTCCCTGGGCGTTTCATACCCCCTGCCTTTGGAGACCCCACAGCCCACTTGGCCTTGGCCCTAATGAATCCTTAAGTGGTTCCCTTCGTTATCACCGCCCCAGGGTGGGGAGGGCCACCAGGAGATGGCTTTTGCTGGGATAGCTGATTTTGCACCGCGCTAGCAGTTTGCTGCCAAAAGGAAGGCGGCTGCTGAGCCGGCAGGGCTGGGAGCGCTCCGGCGGGGAAGACGGGCAGGGGTTGGGCAGGGGGTGCCCTGGTTGACCTCCATCAGCGATGGTAGGTGGGTGGAGCAACCCAGTAAGGTGTGGTGTCCCTCAAGGGTCCGTACTGGGACCAGGACAATTTAGTATCTGGTTTAATATTAATGATGTGGTGGGATTGAGTGCACCCTCAGCGAGTTGGCAGGTGACACCAAGCTGAGCAGTGCCATTGATCGCTAGAGGGAGGGGATGCCATCCAGAGGGACCTTGATGGGCCAGAGAAGTGGGCCCATATGAACCTCATGAGGTTCAACCAAGCCAAGCGCAAGGTCCTGCACCTGGGTTGGGGCAATCCCCAGAACCAGTACAGACTGGGTGATGAATGGAGAAGGACTTGGGGATACTTGGGGATGAAAAGCTGGACGTGAGCCGGCAATGTGTCCTTGCGGCCAAGAAAGCCAACCACATCCTGGGCTGCATCACAAGACGCGTGGCCAGCAGGTCAAGGGAGGTGATTGTCCCCCTCTACTCCGCTCTGGTGAGACTCCAGCTGGAGTACTGCGTCCAGTTCTGGGGTCCTCGGTACAAGAAAGATATGGACCTGTTGGAGTGAGTCCAGAGGAGAAATGGTCAGAGGGCTGGAACACTTCTACGAAAAAAGGCTGAGGGCGTTGGGGTTGTTCAGCCTGGAGAAGAGAGGCTCAGGGGACACCTTCTGGTGGCCTTTCAATATATGAAGGGGGCTTCTAACAAAGGTGGAGAGAGACGTTTTTACCAGAGTCTGTGGCGAAAGGACAAGGAGCAATGGTTTTAAACTGCAAGAGGGTAGGGTTAGGTCGGAAGAAATATTTTACAATGAGGGTGGTGAGGCACTGGCACAGGTTCCCCAGAGAAGTTGTGGCTGCCCCATCCCTGGAGGTGTTCAAGGCCAGCTTGGACGGGGCTTGGAGCAACCTGGTCTAGTTCAGGGTGTCCCTGCCCAGGGCAGGGGGTTGGAACAAGCTGATCAGTAAAGGTCCCTTCCAACCCCAACCATCCTGTGGTTCTACCACAAGACGCAGGACCAGGGTTGTCCCAAGCCTGTCCCAGAGGACCAGCGTGGGGGATGCCCCCGCGTGTGGGTGATGGGACGCCCCACGTTTTCATCGAGCTGAGCCTCGCGGGATGCTCAGGTGCGCCAGCATCTGGCCACCCCGTCCCCGTGCCATGGCATTGCAGACATGAGGGGACACATCTGGCACCACAGCTCCTTCCTCCTCGCTCAATTAATCCCTCGCCCTGTATGAAAAAAAAGGCACTTTAATTATCCACCCCCTTCCGTGTGCCAGAGCCCGTTTCCGTGCAAAAGAATTTATTAATTGGTGCTGCTGTATCCCAGGGAGCTCAGGGGCTCTTCAACGTGACGGATAACCAGGGCTCAGGATTTTGATTTGTTTTTTAATTTATTTTCCCCCTTTTTGTTGAATAAAAAGGAGGAAAGAAAATAAATTAAAAAGCCAGAATTAAAAAGAAATAGGGAGTAAAGTGGTTGTTAGCATTAAAGGTTCATTTAAGCCAGGCTTTGGTGGAGCATCTCCTGTGGGATGCTGTGGGTGATGGGGAAGCTGACGGGGGCACCTGGTCCTCCCCGGTGGCCCCATGTCCCCTGGCAGAGTGGCCGGATCCCCCCTCACTGTCCCCCACCGTTCCCCTGCAGCTGGCAGCTGTGCCATGGTGGGGATGGGGTACGCTGAGCCGACAGCGCCAGGGAAGCTGGTGGTGTCCATGCGGCACAGCCCATGTCCCGGCGGAGGGGCTGGACACTGTTCCCAGCCCCGCGCTGGCAGTGCAACCCCGGCAGGTGCAGGATCCGGCCCCACAGTGGTGATGGCGATACCTCCCCTGCCTTTTTGGTGCCCATCACCGCCTCCTCCCTGCAGCCCAGCCACAACCCTGCTTTTCAGGAGGGGTCCTGTCCCCTCCCAGCACCCCAAGGTGTTGTCCCCTCTTAACCCCCGAGCTGGGGTCACCCCAAAGCCTCCAGGAGCCAGAAGCCACCCTGGGCTCTGTGAGCCCTGGGAGGGGGAACAGGATTTGGGGAGGTTTTGGGGCCACAGCCACACATGGGAGTGGGAGATTTCACGCTGGCTTCTGTAGCACCAGTTACTGCAGGCACCCTTGTTAGGTTTCAGAGTGAACAGACCGTTGGGCTGGGCAGGCAGGTATGGGCTGTGGTGTGCAACCCCAGCACGAGGATGTGCAACCCCTGCGTGATGCTGGGGCCACCTGAGCCCTGGGGGATGTGGTACCCGGGATGCGCTGCCCAGGGTGTGCTACGTGGGATGCAGTACCCAGGGTGTGGTATGCGGGATGCAGTACCTGGGGTGCGGTACCTGGGAACCCAGGATGTCGTACCCAGGGATGCAGTACCCAGGGTGTGGTACCGAGGGATGTAGTACAAGGGGTGCAGTACCCAGGATGTGATGCCAGGGATGCAGTACCCAGGGATACGGTACCCAGGGTATGGTACCCAGGATGTGGTACCTGGGGTGCAATACCTGGGATGTGATGCCTGGGATGCAGTACCCAGGGATGTGGTACCCAGGGCGTGGTACCCAGGGATGCAGTACCTGGGATGTCATGCCCGGGGTGCGGTACACGGAATGTGATGCCTGGGATGCGGTACCCAGGGTGCGGTACCTGGAATGTGATGCCTGGGATGCAGTACCCAGGGCGTGGTACCCAGGGATGCGGTACCCAGAGATGTGATACCCAGGGATGCGATACCCGGGATGTGATGCCTGGGATGCAGTACCCAGGGTGTGGTACCCGGGATGTGATGCCTGGGATGCAGTACCCAGGGTGCGGTACCTGGGGTGCAGTACCTGGGATGTGATGCCCAGATGTGATGCCTGGGATGCAGTACGCAGGGATGCGGTACCCAGGGTGTGGTACCCTGGCTGCAGTACCCAGGGATGTGATGTCCTGGATGCGGTACCCAGGGTGTGGTACCCAGAGATGTGGTACCCAGGATACGATGCCCAGAGTGCGATACCCAGGATGTGATGCCTGGGATGTTGTACCCAGGGATGCGGTACCCGGGGTGTGGTACCCAGGGTGCGGTGCCTGGGGTGCAGCACCCAGGGTGTGGTACCAAGGATGCAGTTACCTGGGATGTCATACCCAGGGTGTGGTACCCGGGGTGCGGTACCAGTGGCAGGGCTCTGCAGCCCCAGGCTGGGGACCCTGAAGGTGCCATCCCCATGCCGGTGACACGCCCCGGTCATGTTTTGCAGGTCCTCCCTGACGTGCCCTCACTGCCTGAAGCAGAGCAACACCTTTGACCCCTTCCTCTGCATCTCCCTGCCCATCCCCCTGCGCCAGACCAGGTGAGCCCAGCCCTGCGCCTCCCCAGCTGCTCGCTGGCGCGGTGAGAGGCACGGCCACCGGCCAGCAGGGTTTTGGCTCCAAGCAAGGGTAATTTGCATATTTTGGGGTAAATAATTAATTCGGGAGGTGGTGGCAGTGTTGGGCCGGGTGACAGCCACCGCTGCAGGAGCTGTGTCAGATGGGTGTTTGCCACCCCAGAGACGGAGCCGTCACACTGGGATGCAAATCCCTCCGGCGTGGTCACGAGCGGTGTCAGGTCTCAGCGCGGTGGCTTTCCCCGCTGAAGCGTGTGCGTGTGTGTATGTCCCCTCGGTGTCCCCAGGGCTCTCAACGTCACCCTGGTGCTGCAGTGCGAGCGCTGGCGGTTCGTGCGGGTGGGGCTGGCCGTGCCCCTGCTGGGCACCGTGGCCGAGCTGCGGGAGATGGTGGCGCGGGAGGGACACATCCCCCCGGAGCAGGTAAGGAAGGTGGAGGGGACACGGTGGGGGACCCACGGGACACCCCCGCCCGAGGGACGCTGAGGGCACGGGGTGCCATCCTGCAGGTGATCCTGGCCGAGGTGTCCTCGCGGGGCTTCCTGCGCTCCCTGGGTGACGCGGAGGAGCTGGGTGCTGCCGGGGAGGGGGCTCCCCTCTACGCCTTCCAGCCGCCCCCCGCCTGCCGCGCAGGTACCGCCCCCCCCCGCCCTGCTATTGGTTGGCAGCTGCCTGCCTGCTCCGCTCTGATTGGTTGGGAGCAGCTTGTGCAGCGCTGGGGGAGGCTGGGATTGGTGGGTGGTGGAGGTTCTTGATGCGATTGGCAGCTGGGAGGTGCGCTGTGATTGGTGAGGAGTGGTGTCCTGGCTGCTGTGATTGGTCAGAGGCAGCTGCACTCCACCGGGATTGGGGGGAGGGTGATATCTTTAGCTGTGATTGGTAGGTGGCAGGCATGCTCAGCTGTGATTGGTTGGAGGCAGGCGTGCTCTGCTGTGATTGGTTGGAGGCAGGTGTGCTCTGCTATGATTGGTTGGAGGTAGGCATGCTCTGTTCTGATTGGTGGGAGTCTTGTTTTCCCTCTCTTCCCCTGCCCTGTGATTGGTGGGATGCAGGTGTGCTTTGCTATGATTGGTGTCCTCTCTGCTGTGATTGGTGGAAGGCAGGTGTGCTCTGCTGTGATTGGTTAGAGACAGGCACGCTCTGCTCTGATTGGTGGGAGGCAGGTGTGCTTTGCTATGATTGGTGGGAACTGTCCTCTTAGCGGTGGTTGGTGGGAGCCCTGGTGCTCATGCTGTGATTGGTGGGAGGCAGGTGTGCTCTGCTGTGATTGGTGGGAACTGTCCTCTCAGCTGTGATTGGTTGGAACCTTGGTGCTCATGCTGTGATTGGTGGGAGGCAGGTGTGCTTGGCTGTGATTGGTGGGAGGCAGGTGTACTCTGCCGTGATTGGTTGGAGGCAGACGTGCTCTGCTGTGATTGGCGGCTGCCCTGTCCCGCGGGCTGTGATTGGTGGGAAGCGTGGGGATGCGGGAGGCCGTGCTGCAGGCAGGGGAGCGCGGGCAGCCCCCGCACTAATTAACACCTGTGCTAAACGAGAGCCCCCTAATTCCCCGCCCTGCCCGCAGGATGCCCCCGCAGCCTGCCCGC